>BQNB010017867.1:0-69213 GCA_026074375.1 Tanacetum coccineum
GTCCTCATTAAGCAGTAATAGTTGAAGAAAAGATAAGCCTAAGCTTTAATATAATATGCATCCTAAAGAAGCTCATAGAAAAAAAGAAGTAAGTTTTCTTCTTTAATCATTAAAAAGTTAAAAACATATCACAGTTTTAAGGTTTTTTTTTTTTTTTGGTTAAAGGTGAACTTTTCATACAAAAATACATACTTAATTAGTTAGCATGAGAGATTCCAACGACATTCCCATTGAAACTCTAAGACATTCAACAGCTAAAGATCAGTAGTGGTATAACTGGGATATAGAGACTGGCTAGCATAAGACAACCATACATTTTTTTATTGATGGACATTTCATCAAACACATGGTGTGCACAGATTATGAGTTTAATAAGAAAAACTATCATACGCAAATCAGTTGTAATTGACGAATCATACTTGAGTTCACTAATAAAACTCTCATCAGTTTACCATCCGGAATCTGTTTCTTTTTCTAAATAAGATGCACTGATGAATAATGTGTGATTTGAAGACGGTTTTAAATTAATTGAAACTGTCAATTTCAGTTTTAGGGTCATGGGAGGGAATGACTCAAGGGTTTGGAAACTATTTGGGGAGAAATTCGCGGATAGTCAGATTTTGTCTACTGTTTTGCCAAGTAACTTCTCCATTATCTTGTATTAATGATGTTATAGATAGATACATAGAATTGACTTAAGTTACAATTGTTGTTGTACAATAACTTAACTCTCTCATATACACTGTATAAAAAGTTTTGTGTATTAACTCTTTCATACTTGCAAGTATACATAACAAGTAAAGATTACTAAAAGTTAAAGATCATAGCTAAAGATACCGAAGAAAGTTCTAAATGAAAAGAATTAAATTATTTTCCTAGCCGTGATCAACAAATAGATGATGTAAGAGCTTGAGGAACGGTCGTGTCGTTCTCTCGTGCCAAAGAACGGCGCGAGATTTATGAGCGACGCCCGACTCCGTGTCTCGCGCCGTTGAGTTTCGCGCCGTTCATAACAGCTCACACCGTTCGTATATTTTTTTTATTTATATTTTTTTTTAAAATCTAATCGTTTATATTCGTTGAGGGGAGCCTTTTTTTGAATTTTAAACTCCAAAAAATCCTATTTTTACCCCTTAAAAATCCTATAAATACCTCATTATTATTTCATATTTCACACACACTTCCAATATATTTTATAACACACACTTTTTTTACTTCTCTTATTTTTCTCTCCAAAAAATGAATCTCAACCAAAAAATAATAGCGGGGGCCAAACCAAAATAATTGGATCTAGGGTAAAATCTAAAACGACCCAAACAACCAAATTTTGGGGTCTTCTACGTATCCGACCAACAATCCGGGCTCCTCCTCTCAACCTCCATATAACCAAATGCCTTACTATCCCAATTTCCAATCCCCATTTGTTAATCCCGACGAATTGTCGTTATTTAATCAACGGAAAATGCAACAACAAATGAGGTTTAACCAATATTCTCAACAACAACAACAACCAAACCAATCCATCGCTTCCCAACCACCAATCATTTAACTTAATCGATGAAACCGAAGACGAGAACGAAAAGGAGCCGATCCCGACCCCGACGTCGAAGAAGACGAGCCATGGGGCACGTTTGAAGGTGAAGGCTAAAAAACCAAAGATACCGAATCACACAATCAAATCAAGAAACATCTCGAAACTGTTGGACCCAAGATGAGGATTGATATTTGGCTGAAAGTTGATCATTCAAATTTCGATGATCCCAAAAAACGGTATTGATCAACAAAAGATACCATTTGGTAAAAAATACTCGACGTTTACAATATCAAGCCAAGAGACGCGTTTTAATTGAGCGTGACCAAGACCATGGTTGACGGAAAGGACTCCAATGAAGGCAAGCGTTCAAAATTTTAATAAATACTTTTCATAAACGCTTGACACAAGTAGGGGACCAGAAACGCTTGCACATAGTGGGGAGAACGATGAAGATTGGATAACGAGGGTGGAAGTTTTGTGCAAAACTCACGTGGGTACTGAGTTTAAGCACAAGAGTGCTTGGCTTTTTTTGAAAGGCAAGCACAAGTGGACAAACCCCGAATCGACAAACGCAAAAAGAAATCGTTTTCGTGTTACCGACGATGAACCTGAGCATTTTGGAGATGATGCGTTGCCTCGGCCACCCGGCTAAAAGTCAACGTTCTGGTTCTAACTCGGCCGCTAGCTCCGGTTCTAACCCGATGATGTATCAAGAATTCATGAAAGAACAATACGAGTTAGACCACAAAGCAAAAATGCAAGTGATCGAGCAAGAGAGCGAAGAGCGAAGGCAGTTAATCCATGCTCAAAGGATTGCGGAGGAGATGAGAGTGCTACAAATCGACACACGCGGGATGAATCCGGCCGACGCCGTTATCATTAACGCCCAAAAGGCACGAATCCGAGCGGCATATCAACCACCACCAAACTAGTCGACGCCGTTTACTTTATGTAGCGTTTTTAATTTATGTCTTTTGTTTCTTGTTTTTTTTATTTCTATGTAAAAAAATTTTAATTTAATGTAATGTTTTTAATTTAATGTATTGTTTTTAATTATATTGGGTATTTTTTTTAAATTAAGTAAATTAAAAAAAATTGGTCAACGGCACCAGAAATGTGGTGCCAACGGATGCCCCAGCAAATGTGGTGTCGTTCAGTTTCTGGTGTCGTTCTCCATTTTGCTGACGTGACACCACTTTTTGAGAATTTTTGAGAACGGCACGACCGTTCCCAGCACTCTAACTTTACTTCCCACACATCCGCATGACCAATTATAAAAAAGAAATATTTATATCTTCATCTTTCTTATCCACTCCCGACGTCTCTTCCCATTTTCGGCGACTGCGACCATATCTTCATCACATGCAATCGATCACAACACCAAAAAAATTAATGCCCTTGTTCGTTTGATACCCTAGACCCCCGCCCACCCCAGGGCCGGCCCTGGACGGCGACAGTGAAGACGCTGGTTGTTAGGACGGCGTCAACATCATTCTTTCTATAACAAGTAAGTAAAAATGTCTGAATTTTCAGACTTTCTATTTAAAGAATGTCCTAAAACATTATAATGTAGTTATAGATACCTTGACAAAGCAAATTTTATTATGTGAAGTGCTCTACAATATGTTAAAATAATTCGAAACTAGCCATCTACAATGTATTCATTTTTTTTGAAAAGCAAAGATTTTATAAAAACACCCAAAAAGATAAAAACAAACAACACCAACAGCCACCAAGGAGGAGGCCAAAACCACCTAAAAAGGAACAAGAAAAATTACAGCATAACAGAGAGCTTAAGTGCCAAGATTAGTCGAGAAAGACCGCAATGGGTGCACCACCCAAGACTTCCAATCAGCGCTAATCTTAGAATTTCGATGTGTGATCCACAACAAAGAGCAAGATTGGATAGTGGAAAAGATGTCAACGCCTAACTCTATGTCCTTATCCTCATCAGCGGCATGCCAAACCTTATTCCTCCATCTCCATATAACCCATAAAGTTGAATAGCAGACTCCAATAAAAACAGATTGAGCTATCTTCGGAAGATGAGTGCAAAAATACCATCGATGAGCGATTTAACTGACAAATCCCCGGGAGGGGGTTTTAAATCCCACCAACTAAAGCATTTCATCCAAATTGGCTTAACTTTTGGGCAGTGAATCATGATATGATCGATGGATTCGGGAACTTCACCACATAAAGGGCACATAACAGAAACAACATTTATACCTAAACGGAGAAGTTTTAGAAGAAAGGGGAGCCTATCCTTAGCAAGACGCCAAATATGAATATTGACTTTCTTTGGGACCAACGAGTTCTATGTGTGCGATTTACTGCCAAAACAATGATCTTGGAGGATTTTAAAATCAATGAGGCTCGTAAGTTTCTTGACAGAAAAAGAATGATGTTGATCAATACTCCATAACAACCTATCTTCAACACCAACACGAAGCTCAACCCCCTGCAAATAAGAGATAAGAAGCTCCAAGTCAGACTCAGACCTACCTCTCGGATTGATTCTCCACGACCATAAACCAGCCCATACACCATTGAAGCAGCACCAACGCTCACTAAGCGAAGCATATTTATTTGTCTCTAAAGCATAAAGGCGCGGGAACCTGTCCTTTAGACGAATACAAGAATACAACCAAATGTCTTTCCAAAACAGAATGTTTTTACCATTACCCACTGTCCGAATGAATGAAGATTGAAAATGAATGTTTAGGTCATCATTGGCAGCCCCGCAACTTAAAATACTTTTCCACACGTCTTTCTTTAAGCCTGCACCAACACCTTCGAAGAAACCCCCATCTACCCCATGAATGGCAGCTATAACTTTACGCCATAAAGCATCTCTTTCAGATAAAAACCGCCACCACCACTTACCTAAGAGACTAATATTTTTCGCCTTAATGCTCCCAATTCCAAGCCCACCTCTATCCCAATCTGCCAAAATAGCTTTCCATTTGACCCAAACAAGCGAATTTTCACCTTCCTTAAAGCCCCAAAAGAAACGAGACCGAATACGCTCCAAACAATCAATAACCTTACATGGGGCACGAAAAACTGAAAGATAGTAAAGAGGAAGGCTACCAAGGACAGCGTTAGATAGAGTGCAACGGCCTCCAATGGATAAAAGCTTGCCTTTCCACATAGAAAGACGATTGTTAAATCTCTCAATAACATTCGACCAACTAGCACACTTAGACATGTCTTTACCAACCGGAAGACCTAAGTAGATAAATGGAAGCGCATCAGGTTTACACCTTATTAAACTAGCCAAAGCATCAACCTCTGTCATACAACTTCCAACACTATATAAATTACTTTTTGAGACATTAGCCTTTAGCCCCGAAGCATCACCAAAAACTTTAAGGATTGAAATAAGATTTTTTACATTTCTAGGCGACCATTCTCCGAATATTAGAGCGTCGTCTGCATATTGAAGTAGAGAAACGTTTATCTGTTCATCACCAACAACAATACCTTTGAAAATGCCCAAATTACATGCTTCAAGCATAAGAACCTGAAGCGCCTCCACAACAATGAGAAAAAGGAATGGGGAAAGCGAATCCCCTTGTCTAAGACCTCTCTCCATGGTAAACTCGCAAGAAGGGGATCCGTTGATTAGAACAGAAACGGAAGCCGACGAAATACAACCTTTTATCCAATGCCTCCATTTGACTCCAAAGCCCATCTTTTCCATAACATAAAGGAGGAAATTCCAATTTACACTATCAAAAGCCTTTTCGAAATCAACCTTGAAGAGAAGAAGATTCAACCCCGCTTGTTTTGCATAATTAACAATCTCATTAGCAATAACGACACCATCAAGAATTTGCCTACCTGACAGAAAGGCCGTTTGGTTGGGGCTAATAACTTTGTGTATCACACAAGCGAGTCTTGAGGCAAGAAGTTTTGATATAATTTTATGCACACAACCTATAAGGCTTATAGGCCGATAATCTGAAATATCAATGGGATCTTTACACTTCGAAATGAAAGAAATAAACGAAGGATTACATCCTCTCCCAAGGTGAGAGGAAATTTCAAAGTGCTTTATGCATCTGATGAAATCATCTTGTATAAGATCCCAGTACCTCTTGATAAATTTGAAATTCAACCCATCTGGTCCGGGCGCTTTTGACCCCGAACAATCCCAGACAGCAGCCTTAATTTCCTCCTTCGAGAATTCAGCTTCTAAAAAATTCGCATCTACCTCATTTAACATCCGAAAGAGGTTGCTATTAAAAACTGGTCTGCTTTAGCACGACTCTTTAAATCTAGCAGAAAAGTGATTGAAAGCAATGTCTTTTATAGACATCGGATTTGTCACCCATTCACCGTTGGAAACTAGACCCTTTATGTTATTTTTCCGAGCATTTTTCTTAACATAGTTATGAAAAAAATGAGAATTTTCATCCCCTTCTACCGCCCACTTGATTCTTGCCTTCTGTTTCATAATACGTCGCTCAAGGTGATCAATTTTTTGGATTTCCATCTTGTCCTCCTCTCTTCGATTAATGTCAATAGGAGTAACGATACCATCTTGCCCACTTGATTCTTGCCTTCTGTTCCATCTTGTCCTCCTCTCTACAATGTATTAATTAACTCAATTTTATAATTTTGTTGATTGCTTTGTCGGTTTTTTCAGGTTTCAAATCAAATACTAAGCCAAATCATGTTAGTAATTACGGAATCCAAATGGAATTATTCCTTGATTTGTTTTTTTTCTCAAATTCGGCTCAATTTTTTTTTTGAAAATTCTGTAAATCAAACAAACCAAACTATGAAAAATCAAAAGATGTTTTCGGTAAACACAAAGATGGTTATATCGGATATATGTTACAAAAAAGTGCAGCCGACAATATAATTGCATTGATAATTTTTAGTTATAATTATATGAAATCATCGTGGAAACATGAAAAATGATGTGCTAATATCTAAGAGCTCATGACGGCTCAAGCCGTGGGCGAAAACGCGAAATGAACCATACCTCGAGTGGCGTTTTCCGGTGTCGCGCCGTTATCCCCAGCCCAAATGGTCAGGGAAAACGCGACGCGAAACGCTGTACCGCGTTTGGCGTTTTCGCGTATATATAATTTTTTTTTAAATCTAGCCGTTGGCAGTGGGCTTGATTAAAAAATGTAGCCCTTTTTTTTGTTTTTTGTAAAAAAATACCCACTTTAATCCCTATAAATACCCTATACAACCCCCATTTTTTATATATCACTTCCAATCTTTTATATAATACTTCCAATCTTTTATATACTTCTCCCAATTTTTTTAATCACCTCCAATGGATCCCAACAATTGGATTCACGAATACTTCAACAACATCCAAAATTCGTCGTCTTCATCAAATCCTCCTACTTCATCATCCGCCAATTCCTCCAACTCTCAAATACCACCAACACGCCCCAACATTCAAATCTCAAACCCATTCGTCAACCCGTTTCTTAATTGTACTCCCGAGCAATTTCAATTTTTTTATCTCAAACTCAACAATTCCCACAACCACAACCGACCCAACCGTTTTTGTAGCTATAGGTGACATTCCTCATCGTATATAACACACGTGCCGAAGAACTCGGTTTTAAGAAACAAAACAAAAATATGTTGACGGGTAAGTGGACGCCGATGAATAAGGATGTTTGCAAGTTTAACGCGATTTACGACCAAACAACCGCATTAAGTGGCGAAAATGATGAAAAATTATATACCCGGGTACTCACTTTGTTTCGTGATCAAAATAATGTCGAGTTTCGACATCGAAGTGCGTGGCTTTTTTTGAAAGATAAATACAAGTGGCAAAACCCCGAGTCGACACAAGCACGAAGAACCCGAGGGCAATTGACCGAAGATGAACCCGAAATGTTTAGGGACGACGTCATACCGCGTCCATCTGGGGCTCCACGAAAGACAAAAAGTCAACGTTCCTCGGCAAGCTCATCCGCGATTTCAAGTTCGTCCAAAAATCGAGTTACCGATTTGATGCAAGAACAAATTTTGATTGACCGTGAAGCGAAAAAAGAATCAATGGATTGCGAGCTAGCGGCTAGACTCGCGGTTTGCGAAATTCAAAAAAGAAACGAAGATTTGAAGATTCTTACTTTCGACACTACCGGGATGCTTCCCGGAGGAACGGCGAATATCTGAGGCATTTGAAAGAAAAGAAGTCGGGCGATATATTTTAATTTCTAAATGTTTATCGTATATTAATTAAGTTAAGTTTTTTTTCAGTTTATGTTTTTTTTTATTTAAGTTTATGTTTTTTAAAGTTAATGTAATGTTTTTTTTATTAATGAAATTTAAATTTTAAGTTTAATAAAGTTTTTTTATATATATAAATTTAAAAAAGAAATGGGAAAAGTGGGGTCCCCATAACACTAAAATTTTTGGTGTTAACTGCGGAGGGTGATTTTGGTGTTATGAGAAAAAATGATGATGTAGCACCACTTTTTCCCCATGGCTTGAGCCACGGCACGAGAGCACACCTGGTGCTCTAAGAAATCAAGTTTTTGTGAAATTGCTTTCAACAAAGTAGAACGACACATATACCTAGTTGTGTCCATTAGCCTAATCATTTCACAGCCTATGTAGTATTGTTGCTCAGGTTTTGTAAGATAAGGGGCCAACAGATCACCTTGTTTCAACCCACAACAAAAAGGGAACTCGGACGTTGGGCTACCATTAACCAATATGGAAGCCATGGAGGAAGTAAAAGTACCACGAATCCACCTACACCAATTCGGCCCAAACCCAAACGCTTGAAGAATATCCAAGAGATAATCCCACCGAACCGAATCATACGCCTTAGCAAAATCAACCTTAAAAAATATAGCTTGCTTCCTTTTTCGCTTACACCAGTTTAACACCTCATTTAAGATAAAAGGACCGTCCAATTTGAATCAAAATAAAGATGAATGGTAAGAAATGATCTCTTGATATTATATACATATACTATGATTGGAAAGAAACGCTGTCGTTTTGGCATGCGTGCTACAGTGCTCGGCCCAATGGGTTCCCCTTTGGGCCGGTCATTTGACTTTTTTTTTGTTTTTCTTTTTCTTTAATTAGGCAGCTTTAAAAAAAAAATTCATCGGCACAAAATAGGAAACAAAATTACAAAAGTACTTATTTACTCAGATCAAAAAATATCAGCGACATGAGACCAAACACATAAGCCCATATAAAAAAACAAACAATTAAACATGGAGACCGAAAAAATAAATACACACAAAATAATATAAAAAAAATTGCTCGACACAAAATAGGAAAAAATAATACAAAAGTACTGATTTATTCAGATCAAAAAATACCCACGACATGACGCCTAACACATAAGCCCGTATAAAAAAAACTATTCAACATGAGACCGGAAAAATAAACCCGCACAAAATAAATAAATTAAAAAAAATTAACGTCTCACATCAATTAACGCCCCGCATCAACGCGCGAGCAATCATTCTTAACACATATTTACCCGAATCTCATAAAAAAAACCAGATAGCAAAAAAAAAAACCTCTTTAAACATAAGGCCCAACAAATAAGCCCATTTAAGAAAAAAAAACAAAGTATAAAACTTGAGACCGAAAAATAAACCAGCACAAAAAAAAATTAACGCCCCGCAGCATCGCGCGGACAATCACACTTGTATTCACATAAAGTTTGATATCTAAATGAAATTAAATGAATTGTCTTTATGTACTTGGATTAAATCATACGGTGGAAAAAGATACTTTTATATGTCAAGTGATTGTCAAAAAAGTTTATAACTAATAATAAGTGTTATGATTTATTTAAAATATTGCCATGATTTGGATAATATTTTCAAGATCCCCATGTTTTGGCAAATATTTTTTTTAAAACACCATGACTTTTTGACGGAAGAGTTTTATTAATTTAGGTATAAACTCTACATGTTTTTAGTTCCGCCATAAAAAAAATACTATAACCATATAAACTTTACAGAAAAACAAATTCAAAAAATAAGACTTGTGTAAAGGGAAAAATAAAATTAGTGAGCCAAGTGTGATATCTGTAACTATGTGAAAGTTTGTTTATAAATATCAAATAATAATCACTCCATAACGTGAGCTGTCAACCTCGTATTATATGTGGATCATCTACGTGTTTAAGTCGTTGTACGTGTCATTTAATACTAAAAACACCACACACGCACAAAAGCTTAACTAATCCTACAAAACGGGTACCATAACGGATAATGATCTTTGTACCAACTTTAAATCGAACTAAAATAAACCACTACTTTAAAAAAAGCTTCACCCACCAATCCCATCTTGTCATATCATTCCTAGTTGTCTTCGATTAGTAGTTTGCTTGCTTTATATACTATTTTGCAATATATCCATTGTAGTTATTAGTAAAGCCAAATATTGGTAAAGGTTTATATCAATGTAATAATGACTAATAAAGTGGGTCACTATTGCATTAATTAATTATCTTAATGCTATAAATATGTCATGAGGTAATGAGCTTTACACTTGTGGCAACAATGACTTCTACAATGTATCATCCTCTTGTTGCAATTCTTGTTTTCAATTTTCTCATCTTCAAAGGTGAATCCCTTTTATCCCTTTCTCATCATTTTTCCAAAAATCCGATCCTTAGTTTTCACTTGATTTGCTTGTTAACTGAGATTATTGACAAAAATAATCTCTATATATTATTTTTCATTTTTTGTAGTCTAGGGGGTTGTTAGTAAGTGTTGTTCTTTTACAACTATATAAATTTTGATTATATTTTTGTTTAATTTGGTCATTTTATAAAGAGGGATGCTATATTTATAAAATGTTTATTGACTTTTTTTCAAAAAAAAAACGTGACATGTATTCATATAAGAACTTGACAATTTAAAAGAAAGAAAAAAAATTGATTAAAATGATTTTGGTTGGGTGACAAGTGATTTTGTAAAAGATTATTTGTCAAAATTTGTAAATTGAGCCCATATTTTTGGGAAAATTTTTATTTTGCTCCAAAAGTACAAGTAACTAGGTATTAATTGATTAAAAAAATTTTGCTTTCTAAATACTTAAGGCGATCTGAGCGACCTATCAGACGCGGGAGACTTTCACACAAATTTTGACAAGTGGCCCCAGTCACCCAAATCTCCAGTACTTGCATTGACACATGTCAAAGTTTTGCATAAAGTCTCCCAAGTCGCCCAGGTTGCTTTGGGTATTTTGAGAAACAAAAAATATTTGGGGCATTTAATACTTAGTACTTGAACTTTTGGGGCAAAATAAGAATTAACCCCGTATTTTTAGTTTCTTGTGTCGTATTTTTTTTGTTATATAGTGAATATATTATGTTGGTTCTGTTAATATTCGTGAATTTCTTTTTGTTAAATAGTGAATATTATTTGCTTTTTTTTGTTATATAGTGAATATTATGGCATGTTAATATTTTATGTTTCTATTTTTCAAGTGAAGTAGAGTATTCCTATCAAATTTCTTCTATATTTTATATCTGATTTTAATTTTGTAAGGTTTGAATGTGTTATTGAGTTTTTGTTTTGGAACATAACGCAAGAAAACTACAAAATTTGTCGACTCTTTTCGTTCATTTTTATTCAACTTTTTAAACTCCAGAATGTAACATTTTATGTGCAACATGACCATTATTATTTTTACTTTTATTTTTATTTTTTTCGCGTTAATTCAATATCCTTTCCTTTGATATATAAATATTGATCAAAGCAATAATTTAGTTTACATCTCCTACTTATTAATTTGATTTGTTATTAATGTAACTAAACATGTCCTCAACCATTTCTTTTTTAGGTATGTGTCAATGTGAACTAAAAGACATAACCATAGGGACAGAAAGAACTTCATCACTAATACAAGGTAAACAAGAATGGAATGTGAGTGTTATAAACACATGTAAATGTCCTCAACAAGCACTTGTCGTCTCATGTAACGGTTTCCAAACTGTCGAAAAAGTTGATCCACAAGTCTTTGCACCTAATGGTGATAATTGCAGCGTCAACGGAGGACGGCCAGTTGCACCTTTTTCGTCGGTTCAGTTTCTTTATGCCTGGGACCCTCCTTTCATCTTTGTGCCAGTTTCATCTCAAGTCAATTGTGGAGGGACGCCGAAGACTTTAAACTAAGTTTGCTAGTTTATATGTTTGGTATATGATTGGATTGATAGAATTATAAGTTGTTAAACTCTCTTTTTCATACAGTACATTACAAAAAACTTTATAACTGCTAGTTTTGTTTATAACAGAAGTTGACAACTAGACAAGTCTTATAGCGGTTTGCTTGAGGAAATGGATCTCCGTCAAAGTAACCTGAGAGGATTTATAAAAACAATGCTCGAAATAAAAGTTCATTTAGCCCGAAATTAATATATGAAAACAATAAAACAAAGACATGAGAATTCAAAACAGTAGATTATAACTATGTTCAAGAACGCAGCTGCAAGCTTAATCCGAATCACACTCGCTTAAGGGTCATATAAACTTGAAAAGAAAATAGAAAACCGAGTCAGCATTTTGTGACCTGACCAAACTCGTGTTATGAACTGCGCACGATCACTTACATAAAAGTTACAGTAGCTTATAGCGCCCCAACTTACTTCATAAAACTGATTAATCTGTTGTATAAACCGCATATAAAATTATATATTTAAACTTACAAGTACAAAGTAGATAGGTAGCCAAGGTAAATATTAGTTTCAAACCAAAAAAGTTCGCATGATTAATGGATTACAGATTACACACGTTATTGATTTCTCTAAGTGAAAGTGGAAACAAAAATTAACTTAAATCAAACTCAGAGACAAAAAAATAAAGATTCTGTTGAAAACTTAAAATACCATGTAGAAACAAGTCAAAAAAGTGCACTCTTTGCAACCCTATTTGCTCAACATGAGCAAGAGGAAGCTCTATAACAATTGGCAATGAATGTTTTGTACAAACAATAATACTGAAATCTGTCGCAAACTATGCATCCATGTGTAGTCTATGATAACTTACTCGACCCCAAAACTAAATAATGTACCACTGATGAATAAGTGGCTTCTTGCCAAAAGAAGCACACCTCGTGCTGCTGCAAACAAACAAAAAAGAAACAACACGCTCCCACAAATTTTTCTGTTCTTCACCTCCCATTGAGAAAATAAGAAACTGAAGTCGCATATGACAATCTACAAAGAAACCTGTAAAAAAAATTAATGGAATAATTTCAGTGATTAATTTAGTTAAATACATAAATAGGTTATGAGATCATGGTATAGCAGTACTAAATATGGACAGAGCAAGACAGCAAGCTTCTAAACTTCTACTTTGCAATGAAGCAAATATTTAAGCAAATGTTTTGGAATCTGCACTATTAAAATCTTTCACGAACTTTTATAATTGCAAAGTGCAGATTCCTAAACATTTCAAAGGTACATATTTCTTATAAACCAAAAAATTAAACAGATGATTTAAAGCATTAGATTAAAACAAAAGATATTAGCCTACAGTTCTACCCCCACCAAGCCATTGGCATGGCGGCCCATAAATTTGTTCTGATCAGATAGGATCAATCCACACAGTGACTAAAACACAAGAAACGGAAAAATGTTTCCATGCCTGTGCAGCAAAATATACATCATAATTTTAGTCCAGAAATGCATTTCATTTAATCTATTAAAAGACAAGTATCTTGACATGTATACTGAACCTTATCATGTTAAACGAGTGTGACATTATGTAACAGCAACATGTTTTCTCAATTACAAATGGTTACAGCAACAGTCAGCTACATTCAAGTTTCAATTTGAATGCCGTCTAAATTTCATATTCTTATCAAATCAACAAGCAGGGTGCCTATTAGCAACACTAAAGAAGTCTATTTTTCCAATCAGCTTATCATAAACAATAACAAAGTGATCTAGGAAGCTCAAAGAAAAATAACCATGTAGAAAAAGTATCCGACCAACCGTAATAAGATCATAATCTTATTCAGAGTTGAAAAGAAAAGGTTCATATTTCATAGTTGCATGTGAGCAATTAGCCTATAAGATACTAATCTTTTGTAATTAAGTAATTTGTTAATTTACCCATGCAGAAACTAAATAATAACATTTTACTGAAATGGGAAGTTTGAGTTAAATGGTATATTAGTACTTACACTTGGTTGATTAATAAATTAAGTTACTAACAAACAGCAACTAATCAAAGTGTAAAAAATTAAAAATTAACATGTTTTGCTATATAAAACTAATAATCACTTAAAGACCCTTCTGCAGAAACTCAACTCAAATCAAGTACTGCACAGCTATCTGATTATCATGCCATATGCGTGCTATAAGCTTGAAGCAATTAGTAACAAAAACAGGATGTAGTCACTCAGGTATACGTGGCCTAACTGGGGTATCCTGTGACCGTTTTCGAACCCTGTCCACCCAGCCATGTTTACCTAGTGAGGTTTGAAACTGAGCTCTTGTGAGAAGATTAGGAAGCCGGACCACTAGGCCACCTTGGTGGTAGTTTCACTCCCAAATTTTTTTAAACAAGTTTCACTCCCAGATTTTTATTAACGTGTTTCACTCCCAAATAAACAGAAAAAATTATATACAGATAAGGATAGTCAAACTTACTTGAATAACATATAGCTATGAGCAATGACTAAATCATATGGTGCTTTTCATAAGTGCGAAAGATAAGCACGGAAATCTCAGAAATGTTCCATGACAGTGTGTAGTTTTGAGACCCGACGCCGGAACAATGGTTCCAGGCGGAAAGAGGGAACACCGGTCTGCCACCGCTTGACATCATACATGTCATTCCACGCCTGAACTATTTCATCGATTTTGAAACTAAGACCTGCACTTGGCCATGTTCAAGAGTAGTATAAGGTTATACTCAGAAAAATAAACCATCAGTGGATACATGCAGCTCATAAACGGAAAATGCAATGGCCAAATCATACTATCACTCCATTTCTTATTTGCTAATTATCGCTTGACTATAAAATCGTCACTTGAAAGGATCTTTTAACTATTTATATTGGGTCTCGGTCCGGTCCTACACGGCTTAATCTTCGGGTTTTTGGTCGGACCGACCGGACCGAGGACCGAATTGGTCCAAAACACCGGACCGCGGACCGGACCGAATTCGGTCCGGTCTTCCGGTCCGGTCGACGGTCCGATATGCTCACCCCTAGTCCAGTGACCATATTAGAAATAAAGGGGAGGGTGTGTGCTATTTATTGCAAATTTACCATTTTTTATTACTCTTAATTTTGTACGAGTATGTGTAATTACCTTCAGAAGCTGTTCCATTTGAGCAATGATTCTTTATGATAACTGCTAAATCTGTTGTAGATACTCCAGCAAGCTCAAACTTTTCAACTGCAGCTGCCAAAGACTCTTCCCATGCTGACAAATCCATCTTAAATTCCACAACAGATCGCTCGTAAAGCAAAGTACCCCACAAAATATAAATCTGAGATCTTAAATGTGCAGCTTGCTCTGCAGCTTCATCAGCAGACACATCTTTTAACAACCCTTCCAGTCCCAAATTTACTAAGTCGTCCCTATACTTGTCATACAAACTAAGTCCATTTAACCGTTGTTCCTCTAACTCTTCCCAAATCTGCATTCCATGTTCCATGCTATCCTCTGCCTTATTGTATAGGTCCAATATTTTTGTAGAAGGTCCCGCCTCTAAAGTAGTATTGGTTCCAAGTGCATAGCTCCACGTAAGCTTTGCTTGTTCAAATTGCTGCTGCCCGAGTGCTAGAAACCCTTCATAGAAGTCGGGTTTGATCTTTATCGACTCTTGGTATTTTAGCCCTGCTTTTAGATATTCCTTTTCTGCCCATTCATATCCTTTCTTCACTTGCTCTTGTATCGATTCTTTGGTTCCATCTTCTGCAAAAACTACCCACTTTCTCGCTTTGTTCATATGAACATTCCCTAGATTGAACAGTCCTAGAGCAGCCATTTCTTGGAACTTACCACCAGCAATATCGAAAAGCTTTTGGGCATTTTCGGTTGTAACAGTTTCTTCAATTGCTTCTGAATACAGTTCCATTCCTAGCTCATGAAGATCCAAATACGAATCAGATTCAAATCCCACATGCTCTTTAAACAGCCTAGCAAAGTTGACAATCCAGTCCTCTACACAAGTTGTAACTTTCTCCACTTCCCTAATTTTTCCGACATTTCCATTCTCGGAAACGCTAGATATTAAGCTATTAGCCTTAGGAAACCCATCACTTGAGAAACCCTCGTAAGAAGGCTCTTTTTCTAAACCAACTTCTACTAAGTACAGTTTTAGAGTACCTTGAGAATCAGTTGAAGCCTCGGCCATTCTCAGCTCGGCAGTAGTTGTAATGGTAATCAAATCGCCTTCTTGATCTTTATACTTGATAAGCACACCCTCTAAGGTAGGGAAACGGTCCCAAACTATCTCCCTAACCAAACCAATGCTACAATCAATAGGTATCTGAGCCGACCTTATGTCGTCATCAAGAACCAATTTCACCGTCTTTGTGACAATTTTTTCTTCTTTAATACTATTTTTATCCTCGACAACTACCTTCTTGTCGTCCACTCTATCAACCCTCTTGTCCTTACTTCTCCTACCCTTGTTATATTTCACTTTTTCGACCTTAATGTCCTTAGCCTCTTCAACCTTGTTTTTTTTGACTTCTTCACTTTCAACCTTTTTCACGTTGACTTTTTCTTTTTCTTTTTCAACCCTATTATTCTTCCTCTTTCTCGTCTTCTCTTTCACCACTTTGACCACAGACGGCTCAACATACTCATTCGCTAAAACCGCTTCCACGTCTTCAATTTTCAACCCCTTTTCCACAATAGCCCTCTTAACCGACTCCTCAACCTCCAACGCAGTCATATTATTCGGCTCCATACCCAAAACATTCCTCACGTCTCTATACGCCCATTCCAACTTCCCCAGCGCCTCATAACACCTAGCCCGCTTCAACAAAGCCTTACTATACTTATTCGCAACTTCAAGAGCCAAATTACACTCATGTATCGCTCTCGGATACTCACCGATACCCATTTGCATATAACAAGTAGCCATATTACTACGCAAAGACGCAACATCTATATGGTTACTAGGCAACAACTTAAGTGCCTTTTCATATTTCAACATAGCCCCTTCGTTATCGCGCTTTTGAAAGAGCTTATTTCCTTCTTCTTTTAGCTCTTGGGACATTTGGATAAAAACAAAAGTGTCTTCATCCATTTGTTTGGAACTCCTTTCGGGTTTAGTATTTTGTTTCAAAAGCTTCTCAACAACAACACCTTGTCCCTTCTTCTTACCAGTAGGCTTACCCATGATAGAAAATAACTATTATTATCCTAAGTTTTATGATGTTGTTCTTATATGGAAATTTATTTATTGAAGCAAGTATGGAATAAAATATATGAAAAAATATATAAAAGAAAAAAATATTGAACCTGAGAATGGAGGCTGAAACCCTAAGAAAAGGTTGGAGAATGTTTTTTGTGTTTGTGGGAAGAAGGCAATGTTTGTGTGTTGTGTCTGAGTTGAAAATATAGTTAAAACGGCAACGCGTATATTGAAGGGTTTGAAATAGGTTGGGTTTTAAGACCCACTCTCATTACAAGAGCGTGTAATAACCACTTGTCTTTTAAAACTAGAAAATGTTTTATTAAGTCAATATAGGCTTGAAAGACTATTTTAAACAACAAAAATGTGTTTAACGAGAGGTTAATCCGCGCGTTGCGCCGGCGCTACTTTACTATTAAGTATTGTGTGTAATTTTATTATGTTTATTTTTTTATATCTGAGAGGGTTTTCTGTTCATTTCATAATTAAGTAATGTTTAAAAAGAATATATATACTATATTTTGCCTATGTCGAGAAATTAAAGAAAGTAAGTTGATAAATAATGACTTCAACCCACACTTTTTACATTACACGCCTACATTTCCTCATATAATCAAACCTTACAACCGAACCGAAAAAACCGTAAACCGAAACCGATCGAACCGAAAA
Organism: Tanacetum coccineum; assembly: GCA_026074375.1. Classification (NCBI taxonomy): domain Eukaryota; kingdom Viridiplantae; phylum Streptophyta; class Magnoliopsida; order Asterales; family Asteraceae; genus Tanacetum; species Tanacetum coccineum. The sequence goes on from BQNB010017867.1 coordinate 17,551, forward strand.
CAACCGAACCGAATTTGCCAAAACCGAATCGAACCAAACTACTAATTCGGTTCTCGGGTTGGATATGGCTTTGCCAATCTAAACCGAAAACCAAATTCATATAAATATTTATATTTTTTATATATTTTTACATATATAAATACCATTAAAATTTTATCTTAATATAAAAAAAACACTTTTTATTCTTATAATAATTTTTTTTGCTAAATATCTAAGTAATTATTAATTTTTTAAAATAATTAGTGAAATCCGGGTTATTCGGGTCAACCCGAAAACCGAACCGAATTCAAATTCGGTTTTTGGTTCGGTTGAATTCTAGTTCATTTCAGCTCGGTTTTCGAATTGACCCAAAAAAAAATTAACGGAACTAACCGAAACAATCAACACCCTAGTTCAAAAGAAGCACACTTTTGTTTTTCATGTCGATAGCTTTTATATTCAAGTAAAAGAAAATATAGCAAGTTGATAACATATGTAGACGAATGGACTTGGGCAAAAACAGCCCGCTAATGGGCTTAGCCACTTTTGTCGCTTTTGTGTCTACGACATCTTATTGGTTGGCAGTTAAACAAACAAATGTTTCAAAAATCATCTTTGTGATTTGGTTAAATTGCTAAACAACTTCAAAAATGCATGTGTTGTCTAGAAGAGAAATTTTAATGTGCAATTATCGTATCTCACATGAAAACATACTAGATTATGAAATGTTGATGTAATTCTCTGAGATACAACAACTACACGCTATAGTTTCTCATAGAAGTTGCGCATTGTACAAGAAATGTTGAACCTATTACTCACTTCAAGTGGGAGCCATCATCATAGTTTATGACTAAAGGTATGTTTGGCGAACTGAGTTGAGGCTGGAGCTAGAACATTATAAACCGAAAGGTGAAGTCTTTTTTTGTAATTTTGGGTTTGCAGCTTATTATTGTAAAATAACATAAAAACATCAAATTTAAATTCACTATAAGCTTTATCATTTTTAAAAGCTTATTTCAATTGGTTTGGGTTTATAGATGATTTGGAAAACTAGAAAGAGGGTTGAACAATTTTTTATTGTTTTAAAATTAAAACTTTAATTTGTTTGTCTTATGGGAAGTCAATTATACATATATAAATGCAAGACTATAAATGAATGAATGAATGAATGCAATAAGTAAGTAAGTAAAGAGAGGATAGATGAAACCGATGACACAATGATTTATAGTGGTTCGGTCACGAAATACCTCTTCGCTCTACTCCACTCCCCGAGTACCCAACTTGGGAGTTCAATGCACTATATCAACAAGCTCCCTTTAGGCGGAGAAAACCGTACAACGTCTCTTACACTTTTTCCGATACAAAGCTAAAAGCCGAGTCCTAGTACGAGGTAGAACCAACGTAATCTTCACAACGTATTTTGTGGCCTAAAATACTAACCGATCACATAAGTTTGGTATATGGTGTATGAATACAACTTTGGTGAATGATGGTGGATACAATGAAAATCACAACAATGTGATGACTCAATAAGACTAGTAACACTTGAAGCTCGAATATCTTCTTGGTGTTCTTCACTTGCTAGAAAGTGGAAATGCTTGGATCACTTGTAATGGTTATAGAACAAGTATAATGATTAAAGAATGTATGTATGAATGTATGCAAGAGATTATATGAAAGTATATACTAGAGAGAAGATGGAAAATGATGAACCAAAATGTAAACACTAAGCCACTATATATAGAGCTCAGTTCTGGTCCATATTCGGATACTCATGGATCCACGGATACGTCTATCTCAAGGATCTGTCGGCTATCATAACCGTTTTTTTTGTCATTTCGTGGTTAACAAAAAATCTTTTCAAAATCTTTTAATTGTACTTAAATATCTGATTTAGTACAACCTCTTAGAAACAAAATATTTCTTAACATTAAAATGAAAAGATTTTTTAGGTTTGGAAAGATTGTTTTCATTTATGGTTAATCCTATTTTGTTGTATTTACTAATGCAGCTAGTTGGTGATTATCAAAGGATTACTTGTAAGCCGTTGTTTGATGGGGATGTAAGTAAACTTACATGAGTTTATGCTAATGATTATACTACTATGCATGACAAAATATTTTATTTGATCATTATGCAAGTCTTATAATACCATATTCATACCTTAAGTGATTTGATGTCGAGACAAAAACTTACGACTAATAACTTATTTACGTAGTATGAAGTTATATTTGTTATTATCAAAACATAATGTTCGTAAAGTAGAAATATCGTTTTACGTGAATATTTATATTAACAGACTCCCTTTTTAATGATGACAAATTATAAACTCATATTGTATAAAAATGTTACTAAAAAGTTTTTAGTGTGGGCATGTGTGTAGATGCGTGCTCGCAAGACGTTCGACGAATGCAATTTAAATGAGTTGACGATTGCAAATGTAATGAATTCAAAGTTTGAAAATGCTCCTCCTAGTGTGGGGCACCAAGGAATCAAGCTATGGAGGCGTGCTACAAATCAAAGTTAGTAGACAAGTGCACATATATAATAATAATGATAACCACATATAAATAGTCCCATCATCACGACTGAAGATAAATAAACAACCACCATCATCACGACTCACAAATAAATAATGTCAATTCTATTATAAGAGAAAAGACATATAAAACAAGAAAAATAAAGGGTTAAGATTTAAACTAGAAAAATCTTAAGATAAAACTTCCTAATATAATCTGATGATGGTGACTAAACAATAAATTGTTTAGTTGGGTCGATTGTATGGTGTGAGTGACGAGGATCCAAGTTAATGTTGGATGTAAGAAAACATGACATTGATGCGTTCTTGTAGCATCTGGACTTCCTCCCGAGTGTTGCTACATCATTGGCATAATATGTGATGTAAATGTGGGATATCACTGGGGTTCAAGAACTCAAAGATGTTGTGAGGGAGGTTGTTTTGTGGCTGATTTCCCATGTTGTTTTGTTGTAAGGGTTCTTGGTTTTGTTGCTGCAAGTTTTCTTGGTGGTTTTGGTTGTTGTTGGAGTCAACGAACAACGATATTGGTAGGTGTTGAAATGGTGGATTTTCAAGTGGTGGCAGATGCGTGTAGCTGGGTGGTAGTTCATCCATGTTTGCAACATGGGTATGTTATGGTGGTGAGTTGATTGGTGAGTGTTTTTGTCGTGATACCTCCATTAGAATGGGAGCTATAAGTGTTGGACCTATTGGAAGTGCTCATGTCATATCGATATTTATACGACCGGAGATACGTGAGCCTATGGGGTCACACACGTATACACTGAGATGCCATTTTAATAATTTATTTAATATATTTATTGTATATATATTAAATATATATTAATAATGATCTCATGATAATACTTAGCGGTCGTTAGTTAGTTCATTTGACGAATAATTAACGTTAGGCCTTTTAATTAATGTGTAATGTACACAATAATTATTTAAGTCAAAAATCAATTATAGAGGGACCATGTATGATAAATGTGTTGAAGTATGCTCGTGTCATAATAAATAATTGTACGGCTAGACACATGTGAGCCTACGGGGTCAAACACATATACACAGAGGTGCCACTTTATATATCGTGTTTATTATATTTACGGTATATAAATAATCTACGTAACTCGGGATCACTATTGGGCTTCTAATGACTAAGTAAAGTACTTAGTTTTTGGACTTGGAAATCAAATGGGCAAGCCCATTCAACCCATTAAGGGGGTCGGCCTATGAACGTGTTATAGGGAAGGGATAATATCAATTTTATATTATAAATATATGGATATCTTATCATAATTTGGTCAATAATTTACCAAAACTCTCTCCCCCCCTCTCTCCTTTATTTCATACGGTACAAAAACTAAACCCATCTAGGGTTTGTGTTTTCTTGATCTATCACTTTGAATCTAGTTTATTCAAGGTGCATTCAAAGGTTACGAGGTTAAGACTAGCATCTAATTAGTATACAAGGACGTGTAGTGTGTATCAACATAGAGGTGATCTCCATTGATCACTTGGTTTCAAGGGTAGGTTCGTGTGAAGAAGGTCTCCATTGTTTTCTACCGATCACGCTACAAAGGTATAAGAATTGTTGTGTTTCTTTTGATTAATCATATGACTCTATGGATCCGGTTATAGGTGATTGATCCGCTATGTTTAATGTTTAATAACATGTTATTTTATATCTAATCACCTATAAGTGTGACCGGCCTAAGGGAAGAAAAAGGAAGGAAATGCGTTTGCTTAATGCCAAAGCAATTGTATAAGGATTAAGAAAGCCCTAATCACACTCTATATACAAGGCTTATGAGAACACATTATGGATCTTTGGCTCTTATTTTCTCTCCTTAAATCCAATCTACATACACATCTTTTTCCTAAGGGTTTGTCGTTTTAAGTTAAATCAAGAACACGGGTTTTGATTTTCGGATCGTGATCAAGAACTAGCATTTGGGTAGTATTGATTACGTGTAGTGTGGACTTAACTATATAGATCACCTCTATTGGTGATTTGATTGGGTTTCTTGGAATTCTTAAGAACACAAGGGTGTTCATAGCTTTCATTAGTTTCTTGAATCAAGAACGAAGAGGTACGTAATTCGGTTATTGTTTTATGTTAATTAGGTATATCATACGCATCCCTATAGGACCATATCCGCTGCATATATATTACGTGTTATTAATTTACCAAATAACAAATCCCAACAGGACCAACATTTGTTGGTGTGGGTGATGAAGTATGTGAGGTACTCTTGCTTGATGTTGATTTTGATGGTGCATTTAGAGGTGAAGGTGATTTCACTCTAGGTGGTGGTGAAGGGGTACTTTCATCACGGTTGTCTTCACTTGAGGATTCAAGGTTCACATATATCGGTGATCATATGCGGATTCTAGCGGTTTTTCTTTTGAAGTAAGTGAAGGAGGTGTTTGATGATGATTTTTAGGATAAACCCAAAATCGAACCGATTCTTCAAATGTTTTTTTATGATCTTAATTAATGGTGATTTTTGGGTTAAACCCAAAATCGAACCGATTCTTCAAAAACGTTGAGCTTGGTAACAACTCATATTAAATTCATAAGTAGTACTAGTTGAATTTTGGGACGAAATTCCTTTAAATTGGGAAGACTGTAGCAACTGTTGTCACACCCGGACAATGGCGAAAACTAGGGAATGCAACATAATGATCAATCATAACACAAGATACAAGATAAAGAAAACTACATTGCATAAACTTCAAGTGCTATGAAGACCATCAACCTCGAACAACCTCGAGTGATGTCCTAAATCGTAAATAAAATCCACAATCTCTTCCAATTATTCAAATGCCCTCACATGGGTCCATAATCCAAACTTAATCTAAAATATCCGAATACTAGAATCAAACAACAAACAAGCAAGACTTCACATGAAATTTTCCTCGGGATACTTCTAAGTCTGCTATCACACGTCACCAAACAACTCTTCTTTCACTTCACCTGAAAATGATACTCGAAAACGTCAACGATAATATTGGTGAGCTCGTAGGTTTGACCTTAAACCCAAAAGTTATGCCAATATTTCAACAGTGGATAATAGTGTTATATGACAGTGAATATATGCAAACAACCTTAGCATCACCGCTAATCAATAACCATATGTCACTTACGCACCTAAAGGGCCTACCAGCTGGAGCACTAAAATTAGGGCAGGACCACACACAAACCTGGGTAGGCATACCCATCCGCTCCAATAACCACACAAATACTGGGTAGGCGTACCCATCCGATCCAAACAAATCAAACAAATACTGGGATAGGCGTACCCCTCTGATCCAAACAATCATACAACACATAATATTCACAAAGCAGTCATAAGAACATATCTTGTCCCAAAAACAAAACCACATTTCGCACAGATCAATTCAAAACATTTCAAAACACATTTGAGTATCATTTTCCCCCAACGGAAAAACAGTAAAAAGTAGGGCTACGAGAACTCACCTCAAGCAAGTCTTTAGCAACCAAATCTCAATCACACAAGCAAATGCAACGACGCCCGCACACGACCTAGTCCAGTTAATGTCCCAATTTAATCATCCAATTCCAAAACAATCTTCACGTTTGATGCATAGAGTTTAGACGCGTTGTACAATTACCCAAAACATTTTAGTGGTGTGATGGTTGACGACTTAGCCAAACATTCATATCAATCCCATTACTCGATTATACATACTTATACTATTTAGAGAAAATAGATAAGTAATATAAATAAATATTTATAATTAATAATTATAAATATATCTCGACAAGTCAATTCGGTAACCTTAGTCACTTCAAAATAATCATAATACGGTCAAAAAATGAAACATTTACTCATAATAAACACATTAGAGAAGTTTCGAGAAAAATAATATTTTTCGTCTTTTAGTGAATTTATTAAATAAATAAAATAATTAAACATATTTTATTATTAAATTTCAAAAATCATGTTTTTAAGAAAAAATTTAAGTATAAACTTTTTAGGAAATTTTGACATGACCTGTACGCTCATACGATGTTTTCCTAGGTTTCAAACCTTATTTTCAACACTTTTCGACAAAATTCCAAAATCTCAATTTTTAACGTTTACTAAAACGTTTTTTCCTAAAATATCGTTCAATATCACTTCGTAAATACATTTTCACTTTCAAAAGTCCGTCAAAACTCTCACAACAACTAAATATCGCTTATTGGGCTTTAAGGCCCAACAATGGCCCATTAAGATATTTATAAGTCCAAAATACGATCCAAGTCCAAAACCAAGGTCCATTTATATATATAAGCATATACTTATAAGTAGAAAATAATCCGGACCACAATAAGCCCTCCCATTCAGCCACGGCCTAAATAGACTTATTGGGCCGTGAGTCCAATAGCTCAAAAATACGTATATTAAGCTTGAAAGTAAGCTAATAAGCTACGTATCGCATTTGGTTACCACCATAAGCCTCAACAATAGTTCACAACATACACCATAACACAAAATTAATCAAAATCACTTTCCTAGTGATTTTGAAAAAATTTCGTGGCATATAAGCCCAAAATAAGCTAAGAAATAGCTTAAAAATAAGCCCAAATAAGCTATACAAGCTACTATCAAAAATACGCATTCTAGCATCATATATTATTCAACCATCACGACCACAATATCAAAACTACAAAAATCCTTATTTTCCTTTTTATAACCAACGAACCAAACACCCTCTTTTTATTCATTTCACTTCCAAAAATCTATTTTCATGACGATCAACTTGTGCAACTAACATCTATACATCAAAATAAACCCAAAAGGACAAACGAAATTTAAATTTGAAAACTTACAAGAAAATCTTCAAAAATGTATAATTCGACATGAACCGGACAACTTAAACGTTGTTTAATGAACACCCAAACAATCGTATCAACCTGGAATATCATGTTCTCGATCAAAGTTTGAAATTTTATGATTGTTTGTTGGTGGTAGGTGGCAGATGACACAAGCACACACACTTGTGTGTGTGTTTTTTTTGAAATTAAAAATGAGAATAATGGAGTGTTGGTTGTAAAAATGGATATAAGGTGTACAATGCTAGACAAACTTGCTAGAATAAAGCCATCATGTCCCCTCTTGACTTCTTGACCAGCTATGGAATCCAAAGAGGCTTTGGGTCCTTCTTTTAGTGTCGGGATCACTTAAATACTCGTAAAACTCAACCGTAAAGTTTACCCTAAAGTTAATTAGCATTTTTATTCACTTTAAAAATACTTTTCCATTAACCTAGAGTATTTACTCGACATATTTTCACTTTAAACCCTTTCAAAACTCATCTGGACATTAACGGACGTGTTATACTCGTTTTTCGGCATTTCTCAAAATTTACGGGTCAAGACACCCAGAATACAAATAACATAATAATACCTTCCAAAATGGATTATTAATCATAATAAACCACAATTCATCACAATTCTCATAAAAATCATCACCGTCAACACGGTACAAAATCTAAATAAACTGACAAAAGTCAAATAGTCAAAGGACTATAAATGAAATATTCAGAACACAATAAGGGTAAAGGTTACATTCTACCCCCTTAAAAGAATTTTGTCCTCGAAATTCAACTACTAACATCACTAAACAAATGCGGGTACTTCAATTTCATCTGATCTTCACGTTCCCATGTGAATTCAGGACTACGTTTCAAATTCCACCAAACCTTGACGATGGCAATCCTACTACGCTTTAACTTCTTAAACTCTCTTTCTAAAATTTCCACAGGCTCTTCTAGAAAATTTAACTTAGCATCAACTCGAATCTCATCCAAAGGCACTTGCAGTGTTGGATCAGCCAAACACTTCTTAAGGTTCGACACATGGAACGTGTCATGAACATCATTCAACTTCTTAGGAAAATCTAACCGATAGGCCACAGGGCCTACTTTCTCAACAATCTCGAATGGTCCAACAAACCTAGGTGCTAACTTCCCTTTCTTCCCAAAACGTACCACACCTTTCCAAGGCGACGCTTTGAGCAATACATAGTCACCTACACTAAACTCTAGAGGCTTCCTCCTCTTATCAACATAACTTTTCTGGCGATCACGCGCAGCCTTAAGTCTATCCTTAATCTGCGAGATCTTTTCAGTAGTCTCTTGCTAACTCAGGTCCTATTAACTAGCCTTCTCCAACCTCAGCCCACATAATTGGCGAACGACACTTTCTACCATACAATGCCTCAAACGGAGCACATCTCACACTAGAATGATAACTATTGTTATACGAAAACTCAATCAACGGAAGATGAACATCCCAACTTCCTCTAAAGTCCAGGACGCATGCTCTAAGCATATCTTCTAAAGTCTAAATAGTACGCTCACTCTGACCATTGATCTGAGGGTGATAAGCCGTACTCATGTCTAAACGAGTTCCTAATGCCTCTTGCATTGACTACCAAAACCTTGATGTGAAACGACTATCACAATCTGATATAATCAAGATCGGCACACCAAGTCTAGCAACTATCTCATTCAAATACAATCTAGCCAATCTATCCATTTTATAATCCTCACGTATAGGTAAAAAAATAAGCAGACTTAGTTAATTGGTCTATAATGACCCAGATTGTGTCATGCCCACTACTGGTCCTAGGCAACTTAGTCATAAAATCCATAGCTATCCCTTCCCATTTCCATACGGGAATCTCAGGTTGCTGAAGCAAGCCATATGACCTTTGATGCTCAGCCTTAACCTTCAGACAAGTCAAACACTTACTAACATACTTAGCTATATCCTTTTTCATTCCAGGCCACCCATACCTATCTCTCAAATCATAATACATCTTATCAGCTCCTAGGTGTATAGAGTACTTTGACTTATGGGCTTCATCATTATCAGGGTTCTTACATCACCCTTTAAAGGTACCATATTCGATCTAGGTAGTACAAAGTTCCATCACTTCTCTGCTCTATCATCTCATCCAAACCTCCCTGCAATCTTGCAGACTCATCCACAGCCTCCTTCTGAGCTGCCAGTATCATATCCTTGATACTTGCTTAAAGGATCATATTCATAGCTCTAACTCTCTTAGGATTTACTCTTTCCTTCCTACTTAGGGCATCAGCCACCACATTCGCCTTACCAGGATGGTAGCGAATTTCACAGTCATAATCACTAAACAACTCTATCCAATGACGCTGTCGCATATTCAACTCTTTCTAACTAAAGATATACTGAAGACTCTTATGATCCGTATAGATGACACTCTTTATCCCATACAGATAATGATTCTAGATCTTAAGTGTAAACACAATCGCACCTAACTCCAAATCATGGGTAGTATAGTTTTTCTCAAGAATTTTCAACTGCCTAGACGCATAGGCTATCACTTTACCTCTTTGCATTAACACACAGCCTAGTCCTATCTCGGACGCATCATAATATACCACAAATTCTTCCAGTCCATCGGGAAGAGCTAAAACAGGTGCATTACACAGCTTATCCTTTAAGGTTTGAAATGCCAATTCCTGTTCCTCACCCTAATCAAAAGTCTTACACTTCTGATTCAAGATAGTAAGAGACTTAGATATCTTATAAAAGTTCTCAATGAACCTACGATAATATCCAACCAATCCTAATAACCCACAAACCTCAGTCAGAGTTCTAAGGGCTTTCTAATTCTTAACAGCTTCAATCTTACTTTGGTATACATGAATCCTATTACCATTTATCACGTGCCCAAGAAACTGTACTTCTTTTAGCCAGAATTCACACTTAGAAAACTTAGCATACAGTTTCTCCTTTTTGAGCAGTCCCAAGACTAACCATAAGTATTCTACATGCTCCTCTTGAGTCTTAGAGTAGATTAAGATATCATCTATAAACATTATCACAAACTTATCAAGGTAAGGCTCACAAACTCTATTCATCAAATCCATAAATACTGCTGGAGCGTTAGTCAGACCAAAGGGCATTACAGTGAACTCGAATTGTCTATAACGAGTTCTAAACGTAGTCTTTGGAATGTCATCCTCATGCACTCTCAGCTGATGGTATCCAGACCTAAGATCTATCTTCAAGAAAAACTGTGACCCTTGTAGTTGATCAAATAGATCATCAATCCTAGGAAGTAGATAACGATTCTTAACAGTCAACTTGTTCAACTCCTTATAATCAATGCACATCCTAAACGAACCATCCTTTTTCTTAATGAACAATACAGGCGCTCCCTAAGGCGAAGAACTTGGTCGAATGAAACCTTTGTCTTAGAGTTCCTTGAGTTGTCCCGACAACTCCTCCAATTCAGAAGGTGCCAAAAGATAAGGAGACTTTGTTACCGGTGTTGCTCCAGGGGTTAACTTAATTCGGAACTCAATTTCCTAAATAGGCGGTAATCCAGATAGATCATCCTAGAATACCTTAGGAAAACCTTTAACCACAACAATCTCTTCTTGTTTCTTATCACCAGCCTTAGCACCCATAAAAAATCTTGCTTTCTCTTCCGGTCTCTCTCCTAATACTCTAAGCACATTGCCATCCGGTAGTGGTATCCTCACTACCTTCTTATGGCAAATTATTTCAGCCTTATAATTAGCCAACCAGTCCATACCTATAATCACATCAAAACTCCTATGCCCAAAAGGTATCAAATCGATGTCAAAGACATGACCCTCGATTTCTAGTTTGCAACCCTTAATAACCTTATTAATCTCTATTAGCTGCCCGCTAGCTATCTCAATATCATATCTAAAACCTAAGTTGATGGGCGCTAAGCCTAACAGAGGTATGAAAGTAGTGGAAACAAAACTATAATCGGCACCAGAGTCAAATAAGTAGTGGCAAAATGATTGTTCAAAGTAAACGTACTTGTCATAATGTTTGGATCTTGGCGAGCTTCCTCTACTCCCAACATGAATGCCCTACCCCTAGCTTGGTTTCCTTGGTTTCTACGACCCTGACCCCCGTTATTAGCAGCAACTTGATTTGGACGATTTTCTTCCGGTCTTTGTGCCCTATTTAATCTAGGACAAGCTGACCTGACATGGTCGGTACTACCACACTCATAACATGCCCTAACAGTTAGGTTTCTAGCATTGAAAGGATTCACATTCCTTGGCACACCTCTACAATCCTTTGCCAAATGACCTGGACGGTTATAGTTGAAGCATGTGCGACAAGGCCCTTCGGGTGCATGGTAGGAGTTGCAGAGGGCACACTTGGGCCAAGTACCCGTATTCTCTCTTCCTAAAGGGTTTACAGTAGTAGCAAAAGCATTCCCAGTCCTAGTCCTCTTATTATCATCCCTACCATTCTTATCCTTGCTAGGTTCCCCTACATTTCCTCTTTTTTTAACCTTTTTAATTGATCCATTTCTCACAGCCTCATCAGTCAGTACACCAGATATCTGCACAACCTTCTGTATAGTCTTTGGCTCCGTTGCTGCCACCATCCTACGGATTTGTGGAGCAAGGCCATACACATACCTCTCAATCATTTTACTCTCTGGAGTTACTAAATTTAGAAATAACCTAGCCAACTAATGGAACCTATCAGTATACGCAGCATGACCAACCCCGACCATGACGTGATTCCACAACTCAGATTCCAACTTTTGCATCTCATGACTAGGACAAAACTCTTGTATCATCATAAACTTAAAGTCATTCCATGACATACTAATAGCAACTTCCTGGCTTAGCGTGCGGATCTGAGAGTTCCACCACGTTAAAGCCTTACCCACAAATGAACCAACAGTGTATTTCACTTTTTGGTCAATACTACAACCACTCATATCATGCACAGACTCCATTTTCTCAATCCAATGAGTAAGAACTATAGCACCTCCCTTACCAACATATTCCTTAGGGTTACAAGCTAAAAACTCCTTATATGAACAACCTACCCAGTTGCCGTTTACTATCACATTCCCAAAGTTCTCCTGAACATTCTCAATAACCACATTACCATTCTGATTTCTAACATTTCCTCGGTTACTAACCTGAGCTAGCATAGCGGGTAAGAGGTTCTGCAATTGTTGGGCAATGATCGTTGAGAAGTCGAGTGCTCCCCTATTGGCTCCCTTTATATTCCCATTGACTCCCTCTACACCCCCATTAGCTCCCATACCTTAGTCATTTCCTTGACCATTCAAATCATCAACACGCTCATCATTACCTTCCCTAAGTCTTCTACCCTTTCTACCTTTACCAACCCGTACACCCGTTCCCCCTCCTAATGATTCGGTAGCAAGCCGTCTAGCAATTTGGGTCCTCATCCTTGGCGGCATTATTTATACAAGGGAGAACATGGGCAACGTTAGGTAGGTAGGAAGACTCACATATATATAGAATATCTTACTATATATACAGATATACACATAACACCACTCTACGGTGTCAACATCGATTTGTGTGAACAACATTACTAAGTATGAGTGAGTTATGATACGCTTATAATGACGTTGTCCATTATACTTATATTCACATCCTTTCCCAGTCATATTCAATATTGAGCTCACACATTTCAATGACTGACATAACTAAAGCACCAAACCGCAAACATACAAAAGCAAACAAAAGCAGAACACCGTGCAAATAGATCCTATACGCAACTAAATGATGGATCTTAGGTTATAATCTAGGCCAATCCACCTAGTTCTCTATAACCTTGGCTCTGATTACCAATCTGTCACACCCTGACAATAGCGGAAACTCGGGAATGCAATATAATGATCAATCATAACACAAGATACAAAATATAGAAAACTACAATGCATAAACTTCAAGTGCTATGAAGACCATCAACCTCGAACAACCTCGAGTGATGTCCCAAATCACAACTAAAATCCATAATCTCTTACATATATTCAAATGCCCAAACAGGGGTCCATAATCCAAACTTAATCTAAATCATCCAAACACTATGATCAAACAACAAGCAAGCAAGACTTCACATGAAATTCCACTCGATATACTTCTAGGTCTGCTATCACACATCACCAAACTACTCTTCTTTCACATCACCTGAAAATGATACTCGAAAACGTCAACAATAATGTTGGTGAGCTCGTAGGTCTGACCTTAAACCCAAAAGTTGTGCCAATATTTCAACAATGGACAATAGTGCTATATGACAGTGAATATATGCAAACAACCTAAGCATCACTGCTAATCAATAACCATATGTCACTTACGCACCTAAAGGGCCTACCAACTGGAGCACTAAAATTAGGGCAGGACCACACACAAACTTGGGTAGGCTTACCCATCCGCTTTAATAATCACACAAATACTGGGTAGGCGTACCCATCCGCTCTAAACAATCATACAACACTTAATATTCACATAGCAATCATAAGCACATAACTTGTCTCAAAAACAAAACCACATTTCGCACAGATCAATTCAAAACATTTCAAAACACATTTAAGTATCATTTTCCCCCAACGGAAAAACAGTAAAAAGTGAGGCTACGAGAACTCACCTCAAGCAAGTCTTTAGCAACCAAATCTCAATCACACAAGCAAATGCAACGACGCTCGCACACGGCCTAGTCCAGTTAATGTGCTAATTTAATCATCCAATTCCAAAACAATCTTCACGTTTGATACATAGAGTTTAGACGCGTTGTATAATTACTCATAACATTTTAGTGGTGTGATGGTTGACGACTTAGCCCAACATTCATATCAATCCCATTACTCGATAATACATATTTATACTATTTAGAAAAAATAGATAAGTACTATAAATAAATATTTATAATTAATAATTATAAATATATCTTGACAAGTCCATTCGGTAACCTTAGTCACTTCAAAATAATCATAATACGGTAGAAAAATGAAACATTTACTCATAATAAACACATTAGAGAAATTTTGAGAAAAATTATATTTTTTGTCTTTTAGTGAATTTATTAAATAAATAAAATAATTAAATATATTTTATTATTAAAATTCAAAAATCATGTTTTTAAGAAAATTTCTAACTATAAATTTTTTTCGAAATTTCGACATGACCCGTACGCTCTTACGACGTTTTCCAAGGTTTCAAACCTTATTCTCAACACTTTTCATAAATTCGACACTTTTCGACAAAATTCCAAAATCTCAATCTTTAACGTTTACTAAAACGTTTTTCCCAAAATATCGTTCAATATCACTTCGTAAATACATTTTCACTTTCAAAAGTCCGTCAAAACTCTCACAACAACTAAATATCGCTTATTGGGCTTTAAGGCCCAACAATGATCCATTAAGATATTTATAAGCCCAAAATACGATCCAAGTCTAAAACAAGGTCCATTTACATATATAAGCATATACATATAAGTAGAAAATAATCCGGACCACAATAAGCCCTCCCATTAAGCCACGGCTTAAATAGACTTATTGGGCCGTGAGTCCAATAACTCAAAAATACGTATATTAAGCTTGAAAATAAGCTAATAAGCTACATATCGCATTTGGTTACCACCATAAGCCTCAACAATAGTCCACAACATACACCATAACACAAAAATAATCAAAATTACTTTCCTAGTGATTTTGGAAAAAATTTCGTAGCATATAAGCCCAAAATAAGCCAAGAAATAGGTTAAAAATAAGCCTGAATAAGCTATACAGGCTACTATCAAAAATACACATTCTAGCATCATATATTATTCAACCATCACGACCACAACATCAAAACTACAAAAACCCTTATTTTCCTTTTTATAACCCACGAACCAAACACCTTCTTTTTATTCATTTCGCTTCCAAAAATCAATTTTCACGACGATCAACTTGTACAACTAACATCTATGCATCAAAATAAACCCAAAAGGAAAAACAAAATTTAAATTTGAAAACTTATAAGAAAATCTTCAAAAATGTATATTTCGACACGAACCGGACAACCCAAACGTTGTTTAATGAACACCCAAACACTCGTATCAACCCAGAATATCACGTTCTCGATCAAAGTTTGAAAATTTATGATAGTTTGTTGGTGGTAGGTGGTAGACGTGACAAGCACACACACTTGTGTGTGTGTTTTTTTTTGAAATCAAAAATGAGAATAATGTAGTGTTGGTTGTAAAAATGGATATAAGGTGTACAATGCTAGACAAACTTTCAAAAATAAAGCCATCATGTCCTCTCTTGACTTCTTGACCAGCTATGGTATCCAAAGAGGCCTTGGGTCTTTCTTTTCGTGTCGGGATCATTTAAATACTCGTAAAACTCAACCGTAAAATTTACCCCAAAGTTAATTAGCATTTTTATTCACTTTAAAAATACTTTTCCATTAACCTAGAGTATTTACATGACATATTTTCACTTCAAACCCTTTTAAAACTCATCTAGACATTAACGGATGTGTCGGACTCGTTTTTTTGGCATTTCTCAAACTTCACGGGTCAAACCACCCGGAATACAAATAACATAATAATACCTTCCAAAATAGATTATTAATCGTAATAAACCACAATTCATCACAATAAACCACATATTAATAATAATAAATCTGAATAAACTGACAAAAGTCAAATAGTCAAAGGGCTATAAATGAAATATTTAGAACACAAAAGGGCAAAGGTTACATCATACATGTATCTTCAGGTTATGTAGATTATATATACAAATTATGGGTCATCTTTGCTTGCACTTATTTCACCTGCTGTCCCTGGAAATGGAAGCAAAATGCGGGCAATCTATCTGGGAAGGTTTGTGGGCTGATGAGCATACTTATGGCAACCTATAAATGGGGCACTTGTTAGTAATATCCGCGATTTGCACCTGTTAAACTTAAGTCGAACACAATGGGCACCGGCAGAATCTGAATGCTGATAATGCTTATCATATCGAAGCGTTTCTAGATGTTCCCATCCACTCATTAAATTGCTTTTTTTTCTTCTTATGCTTATGTAGTTGCTAAAATATAGGATGCAACAATGTTTGGATTTGCTGAAATGAATATGAGGAAATTTTGGATTAGTTATTCAAGTGCTTATCTGCTTATTTAATTTTTTCTAGAGGGTGTTTAAGATGGCTTATTTTTTAAAATTAAAAATAAGCATTTAAGAAAATAGTATTTTGAATTGCTTATTTTGTACAAAGAAGCCACAAGACTGATAAGCGTTAAAAAAAGAGTATTAAGAACATGCTTATTGGAAATGACTTATACCTTATAAGATCAGGTAGTTCAGATTATCCAAACACTTAAACCTGCTGATCTGCTAATAATAAGCAATCCCGAACAGCCTCTTAAGCTGATAAATAGTCTTAAACATACGGTTAAAACACTTTATTTGCTTATCTTACTGTAAAAAGTAAGCACTTCGATACTTACTGATGCATTTGTTATAAAAGTTCCAGGTTCCTCACCAACATGAATGACGTTTCCCACAAGAAGATGTTTAAATTGGCAGAACTAATGAGTCAAATCTCGAGCCAATACGTGGTATATAATTTATTTTCTTTATACATTATATATAGATGACAGAGAACGAGTTTGGGAATTTTAAATACAATCGCGTAAAAGTTATAGAAGATACTCTCTGAAACGTAATCAAGTTTAGGTACTCTCAGAACCAGATTATGTTCCATGCCAATCTGCTAATCTGCTATAACTTTCATGTAATTGTAATTAAAGTTCCACGCTAAACACGTGATCTTATTTAAAAGAAGCTTAATTGAGGTAAAAGAGTGCTTATTATAAGCATGTTATAAGCCTCTCCTCATAAGAAAAAGGTGTTTAAGAAGCAAATGTTTTAGCTTGCTTATCTGATTCTATGATCAACCTTTAAGTGTTTGGATGAAATTTCTCATCTTCTTAGTTTAGAATAATTAACCACTTAGAATAATAAGAAGCAAAGTGTTTGGACGAAAACATTAAAACCAGTTTGTAATAAGCATTCCCAAATAGCCTCATTGCATAAAAAGCTGGTTTCTCACTAGATGAAAGAGGGAGCCGCCTATCTTGGGAAATGGAGTATGCTTTGGTAAGTAAGAAACAACCATTGTTTATCGCTTTTGTTGGTTTCATTTGATAAATAGTTTTTTCATGTTTGCAGAATGTTTTTCTGGGATTGTACTTGGTTGGGGTGTCATATCTTGAATCATAATACCAACGCCATTGCTGACATGCATGATTGACATAGAGACATGAGGCTGACAACATGTCTTACGAGGTAAATGTCAAGTCTCACTTTTTATTTGGTTTCTCTTTTGAGGGTTTATTTGTTTTTTGGCATATTTTGTAAATTGTCATATCATGAACTATTAGCACTGGAAGAATGCATAGGAGACATCAGAACTGTGCTAACTGAAGACGTCATATTAAAGTCAACGAAACAAAGAAAGCACATGCTTATCATGGGTATATCGAACCAAATTCTAGAGGCATGATGTATATGTCGGGTGAGATTCATCTACTCCTGTTATGTTTTAAGATGTTAAACTTATGTTAATGAGGTTTGTTTATTTACGCCATAATCTATTTAGTTTTAGCTTTGGAACTGTAGTGGATGGTAACTGATAGATAACAGTCTATCAATTGTAAAACCACGTTGTTGATTTCTCTTATTTCCTTATTTGCACCGGCTTAAGGAGGTTCAACCAATGTTCATGTACTTTAACTGTCGTGCAGGGGTGATTCTAGCTAGAAAAGTCACTGGAGAAGCTCATGGTGAAGTCAGTTTGGCAAGAAATGGTAGTGTGAGTGGAGAAGAGGGGTGCATGTGGCGGTCATATGTGGTTTGACGAATGTAATAAGAACGATATAGATAAGGCGTGGGAGGCGATGAAGTATGCAAAGTATCCGAGGATACATATGTTTATAGCCACGAGTGAGATACGTATGGTGGCATATGCGAGGAATTTGGGGTGTAATGACGTCGCGTCTAGTCCTAAAGATGCTATAAGGTATAACGTTACTGTTATTGTTATTTTGTGAGTACGAATTGTTTATGCCATAAAGAAGAAATAAGTTTAGAAATTGCATCACTATTAGTGAAGCTCTATGGTTTCTATAGATTAAACCCGTCTTAGGATTAATGTGCATCGTCAATAGATGCATTTTTTTTGTTTGCACCTGATTTATTTTCCACATCAAACATTTAACGACAACACATATTGTCTTTCGCTTTACATTACAAAGGCTAAACTGCTCATTCTACAACAGTAAGACAAAATTTCCTAAACGACCAAATTACAACTAGAGAGTAGTTTACGTAAGGCATTATGTTCTTTGTAACAAGGTTGAACTCTTTGTTACATATTTTCACAGTTTCACCCTTGAGTATTAATTTCTAATGTTTGCCACTTTTTGGTTTTTTTAGATCATGGTCATCATTCGGGTAACCAAGATCACTCGGTTCATGGTTACACATTTAGACCTTTGGGGAGGTGTAAAAGGTCATGTAATAACAAAACCGTTGCACAAAGTTAATGCAACCAACGACATGTGGCCTCATGACCTGAACAACATGCCTGGAGAACAAGTATGTCATGTCAACAGAGGTGAGAATTGCTTTTCCCAACTTGCCGTACTAACTATTGTTGTACACTAAATTGTTTCTTCTTGAGGGTTATGTCTTTAGTTTATCAGTTATATAACCTTCAAGTGCGTCTTTGGTTTATCGTTATATAACCTTCAAATGCTTTAGTTATATAATCGTTAAGACGCTGAAAATAACCATGTTTTGCTTACTTAGCACGCTTTGGTTATGCTCTAGGTGGATATGCCAGGTGGATATGACTGAATTGCGTATACACAATGAACCATACGGGGTCTCTTAATAAAAGTTAGACGAGTAAGGGAGACTTCATTAGCTGCACATTTTGCAAGTTTGTAAATGATATACACATTCTATGAGAAATGAAGAAAATGTGTTTACTGATGTATTGAAGTTTAGACCTTATTTGTATCGAAGTTCTACAAAGGCTAAAGTATAATTTGAATATCTACAAAATTACATTTTCTCTATTTCTTATACAATGTATTGAAATTTAAACAAGGTTTACTTATGTATTGAAGTTCTACATTTGTATGTTCATCTAGAGATGTTAGGTTTACACTAGGGCTTCTAATTAGTTGTTTTTAGGTTTTGACGTATTAATAACTGTGTATTAAAGTTTTGACTTTTCATACTTAATAGTTTTTGAGGCTCTTAGTAGTGTTGAAGCTTGAATGTGTTTGTAATGAACATGTTTTTTTGTGCAACAGAAAGTTTGGCATTTTGGATTGTGAGTTTGTGATGAAGAGTGTGTTAATTGACCGTGTACATAATCGTCGGCACTTCCATTGGTTATAGTTCACTACTTGCTTTGACAAACATGTTCCGTTAATGTAAAACCCCACGCTCCGTAGCGGAGCGCGGGTTAAAAACCTTGTTAATCAATTAATTGATTATGCCAGATGGTTTGGTCCAAATGGTATACAAGTTTATTGAGACACCCGTGATTTGAGCAGGTTAGTCATACCTTTAGAGTTGGCTAAGTATCTATACGTGTTATATGTGTGCTACGTGACTTTATCTGTGTGCATGAATTCATTCTGAGATGCATGTTCATTTCAATTTTGAATGGGTTTAAGGTATTTTAGGGTATTTCCATTTTTGTTCACGTGTAGTGACAATGGAAATGAGTGGCGTGCTTACATGAATTGCTACGTCAATATGTGGATAATTATGTGTTGGATTATTATGAAAAGTATGTCATAATGGAAGTGAATTAGGTTCGTGAAATATAAGAATTAGTAATAAACTTTCAAAAAATAGAAAGTATTATGGTGAATTGAAAATTATAAATAGAAAGTCTAGTATGTAGTTTTCATGCAAAAAGGTTTACCAATTTTACCAAGGTTTTTGTAGGAAATTAAGGTAATGTAAGTAAGTGTATAATTAATTAATGAAAAAGTAATAAAAATATGTATAAGGGGGGCGATCGGTGGTAAAAGAAAAGGAAAAGGAAAAAAATGTGCATTATCTTAAAACAAGTTTTAGTTAGATTAGGTTTCTAATTAGTTAACTTATATAAAAACCCTAGCTCAATAGTTGCCTCCTATTTTCTCCCCATCCCTGTGTGCCATTTGACCCTACCCCAAGAACCCTAGAAGACGAAATTTTTTATCCAAGAATTTAAGAGCTAGTTCGTGTTAAGGGCGGGTAAGTAAGCTAGGTAATGATTCTACCCTTGTTAATTCTTTTTAAATCATGTAACAAATAAATGATGGATCATTAGGGTTTAAAGCTTCTGTAATTAATGATGTTATAATCATGCTAGTATGTTTAGGGTTTGATTAGGGTCATATTGGTGCAAGCGGATATGATTAAAACATGTTAATTTGTAATTTAGGGTTTGCAGATTTTTGGGTCGTGTTCAACGAATGATATCTTGATGATAGAAACGAGTTAAGAGGTGAATCTTATGCCTAAATTATAGTTTAGAGAGTTTAGTTTTCAAAAAGTCTGACCTTGAAGGTTTTTGAGGTTGGGGAAGTTAGTCAAATGGTCGTTGCAAGAGACGTTGTCAAAACAGTAAATTTGGATCAGATTTGGGTCATAATTAAAGAGGTAAAACCTCTATATAAAATTCGAATTAAGGTTAGCCAAAACACAGAAGTCAAGTTCTATATGTCTATTAACTTCGCTCAAAAATTTAGCTTCTGATTAGTTGTCTAAGTAAGGTTAGCAAGGTCAAACATTTTAGTGCGCATTCAAATCCAAGTTTAAGTAATTAAAAGTTAGAATTTATTTAGGGCATTTAAACATGGGAATAAATTAGTGGAAAAATAAGGTAGATAGTAAATTGATGGAAGTTTATAGATGATTTTATTAGGAATTTATGAGGGTCAGTAGGTATGGTTTGGAAAATTAGAAAGTGTCACTAAAATTCTGTGTTTTCGGGTAAAATGTAGTTAAGTAGACTTATGAGTAAATGAGAGGGTTAAAGTCGAGCATGGTGTCGGGGTGACCCATGGAGGTTTGTAAACCCCCTTAGACATCCATCATATGATTGTTGCAGGGACTTAAGCATTTGGCTTAGTCGCGTGAAACACGTTTATATTTTATTGTGTAGTTTTTTGCTAGGATATTTGGGAAGCTGCGTTGAGCATCAGGTGAGTTTCATAGTCCTTCTTTCTACATTGTTTTTAAATTGGGATAGAAATGATGCAAATGCTTTTGAAATATTTTAATTGCTATGATTATGTTGTTTAATTGATGCATGGACATTTATGTGGCTATTATATGATATGTGTTAAATGTTTATGTGTTGTTAGATCGGAGGGTAACGTTCCTACCCATTATTGTATGATTCTGATCAGAGGGTAAAGTTTCTACCCATTACTGTGTGATTCCAATCGGAGGGTACCCAATATTGTGTGATGTTTTAGTGTGACATGGATCGTGGGACACGTTCCGTCCTGATTGTGGTTGTTTTGTACGTATGCATGTTAGCCTGTATAATAGCTAGCTTAACTTTTGTATAAAAAACACATGCAAATCGATTTCTTTACCTATCTCCCATTTTGTAGAAAATAACCACATGCCAACTTGGAAAAAAGGCATATACAAATTCTTTTAAAACCCTAACTTTACACAAAATCATCTTACACTTATTTTCTCATTTAGTATATAATCAAATGTAGCAAATCCAAGGAATATCTCATAAGGTTACACAAGATATCTCAAGATTTTTTGCAAATCAAAACTTGGATTTTGTTACTGTATTCCGGTGCCCTTAGTTTTGCAAGTCGGTGCCCTTTGTCAATAGCACCGGAAGAACCGGCCTATAGTAAATTTTTTGGCTATAAATACCAAGCCATTTCTCATGTTTTCACACACCTTTCTCATCTAATCTTCTCTCTAATCAACTGATCTATCTCTCTCTAACATCTCTTCTTCTAATTCTTGTGTAGGTAATTCACTTCAAGAAAGGAATTGCCAAATACGCGAAAGTTTCAAGCATGCATCAAAAGTGTCTTGATCTTGATTCTTCTTCTTACTTCTTTCAAAAGATCATCTTGCTGTGATTAATTGTTGTATTCTTAGTTGTACATCAAGTGTAGCTATGTTATCATCGATTCTTGTGTGTGAGAAATTCGGTGATCATCTTTGTAACCTATAGAAGTGTACCATCATTGTGAAGGCTTCTCCGCCAAGTGAAAGGAGCTCGGTGACTAGTGTTTAACAAACTATTGAGTAGGTGACTCGGGGAGTGGAGTAGGGCAAGGAAGGTGTCCTTGTGTCCGAACCACTATAAATACTTGTGTCCCAGTGATCTCTTTCTATACTCTATCTTTTCTTTACTCTTACATCTCTTACTTCTTAATTGTCAAACATCAATATCTAGATCACTTCACAAAAAGTTTCAAAAGTGTAAAACAAATCTAAAAAGATGGAAAAATCTTGGAAAAACTATTCAAACCCGCCCCCCTTTAGTTTTCTACAGGTTCTAAATGAAGCCTTTGGAATATCATCCCCATGCACTCTCAGTTGATGGTATCCAGACCTAATATCTATCTTTGAGAAAAACTACGACTCATGTTGTTGATCAAATATATCATCAATTCTAAGAAGTGGATAACGATTCTTAACAGTCAACTTGTTCAATTCTCTATAATCAATGCACATCCTAAAAGAACCATCCTTCTTCTTAACGAACAACACCGGCGCTCCCCAAGGCGATGAAGGTCGAATGAAACCTTTGTCTTGGAGTTCCTTGAGTTATCCAGACAACTCCTCCAATTCAGAAGGTGCTAAACAATAGGGAGTCTTTGCTACCAGCGTTGCTCCAGGGATTAACTCAATCCGAAACTCAATTTCCCGTATAGGCGGTAATCCAGATAGATCATCCGGGAATACCTCAGGAAAATCTCTAACCACAACAACCTCTTCTTGTTTCTTATCACTAGACTTAGCACTCATTAACAATCTTGCTTTCTCATCCAGGCTCTCTCCTACTACTCTAAGCACCTTGCCATCCGGTAGTGGTATCCTCACTCCCTTCTCATGGAAAATTATTTTAGCTTTATAATTAGACAACCAGTCCATACCTATAATCACATCAAAACTCCCATGTCCAAAAGGTATCAGATCGATGTCAAAGACATGACCCTCAATTTCTAGTTTACAATCCTTAATAACCTTATCAATCTCTACTAGCTGCCCGCTAGCTATCTCAATCTCATATTTGAAACCTAAGTCGCTTGGCTCTAAGCCTAACAGAGGCATAAAAGTAGTAGAAACAAAACTAAGTCGACACCAAAGTCAAATAAGGTAGTGGCAAAATGATCATTCAAAGTAAACGTACCTGTCACAATGTTCAGATCCTAGCGAGCTTCCTTTGCTCCTATCATAAATGCCTACCCTTTGCTAGATTCCCTTGGTTTCTACGACCCTGACCCTAGTTATTAGCAACAACTTGATTTGGACAATTTTCTTCAGGGCCTCGTGCCCTATTCAATCTAGGACAAGCTGGCCTGACATGGTCGGTACTACCACACTGATAACATGCTCTAATAGTCGGGTTTCTAGCATTGACAAGATTCATATTCCTCGGCACACCTCTACAATCCTTTGCTAAATGACCCAGGCGATTACAGTTGAAGCATGTGCGACAAGGCCCCCGGGTGCATGGTAGGAGTTGCAGATGGTACACTTGGGCCAAGTACCCATATTCTCTCTTCTTACAAGGTTTACAGTAGTAACGAAAGCATTCCTAGTCCTAGTCCTCTTATTATCATCTCTACTATTCTTATCCTTACTAGGTTCCCCCACATTTCCTCTTTTCTCAACTTTCTTAATTGATCCATTTCTCACAGCCTCATCGGTCATGCACCAGAAATCTGCACTGCCTTCTGTATAGTCTTTGGCTCTGTTGCTGCCACCATCCTAGGGATTTGTGGAGCAAGGCCATACACATACCTTTCAATCATCCTACTCTCAGGAGTTACCAAATGTGGAACTAACCTAGCCAACTCATGAAACCTATCAGTATACACAGCATGGCCAACCGACTATGGCTTGATTCACCACTAGATTCTAAACTTTTGCATTCATGATAGGATAAAACTCTTTGTATCATCGTAAACTTTAAAGTCAATCCAAGACATACTAACAAATAAAACCTTCTGGCCTTAGCGTTGCGGGATTGAGGAGTTCCACCACGTTAAGCTATACCCAAAATGACCAGTAGCTGTCATTTCACTTCGATGGTCAAGACTACAGCTACTCATATCATGCCACAAACTCCATTTTCTCAATCCAAGAGTTAATAACTTACAGGAATCCTTTACCATCATCAGTTCCTTAAGGTTTTCAAGCTAAGAACTCCATATATGAACAACCTGCCCGGTTGCCATTCACTAACACATTCCCAATGTTCTCCTGAATGTTATCATTAACCACATTACCATTCTGATTTCCAACATTTCCTCGGTTACTAACCTGAGCTAGCATGACGGGTAAGAGGTTCTGCAATTGCTGGGTAATGATCG
The DNA here is from genome assembly GCA_026074375.1 of Tanacetum coccineum. Taxonomy (NCBI): domain Eukaryota; kingdom Viridiplantae; phylum Streptophyta; class Magnoliopsida; order Asterales; family Asteraceae; genus Tanacetum; species Tanacetum coccineum. Next base: position 42,527 of record BQNB010017867.1, read on the forward strand.
TAGAGAAGTCGGGTGCATCCCCATTGGCTCCCTCTACATTCCTATTGACTCCCTCTACACCCCTATTAGCTCGCATGCCTTGGTCATTTCCTTGACCATTTAAATCCTCAACATGCTCATCATTACCTTCCCTAGGTCTTTGACCCCTTCTACCTCTATCAACCGTTTACCGTTCCCCCTCCTAGTGATTCGGGCAGAGGTACGGCCAGCACTTGGGTTCTCATCCTGGTGGCATTTATCTTACGAGGGAGAACATGGGCAACGTATAGGTAAGTTGGATGACTCGCATTATTATTTGAAATATTCTTACTTTATATAACTAAGATATACTCGTAACATACCTAAGGTGTTCAACATCAATTTGTGTTGAACAACATTAATAAGTATGAGTGAGTTGTGATACGGTTATAACTACGTTGGCCACCGTACTTATATTCGCATCCTTTCCCATTCGTATTCAATATCGAGCCCACCTATTTTAATGACTAACATAAGTAAGGCACCAAGCCGTGAACATACAAAGGCACACAGAAGCGGAACACCACGCACATAGATCCTATACGCAACTAGACGACGGATCTTAGGTTATAGTTCTGGGCCAAACACCTATGTTATAATATATGAAACATTGGCTCTGATTACCAAATCTGTCACACTTGAAAATGGGCAAAAAACTCGAGGAATGAACATAATGACATTCATAACATAAAATACAAAATAGTGAGAAAATACATTGCAATAAAACTCCCAAGTGGTATGAAGGACCATCCATAAACCCTTGAACAAAACTCAAAGTAATGTCCCATATCGCAAACTAAAATCAAATTCTCTTACAAATTATTCATATGCCCACACAGGGCATATCCAAACTTAATCTAAACATTCGAAACTTTTAAATCAAAAAAAAAGCAAGCAAGACTTCAAACGAAATTCCACCCGGGGATACTTCTAAGTTGGTAACAATCACAAAAAATACTTTCTTTCCTTCACCTAAAAAATGATACTCGAAAACGTCAACATAATGTTGATGAGCCGTAGGGTTTGACCTTAACCCAAAAGCTGTGCAATATTTCATCATGGTGGACAATTCAGTGCATATATGATAGTGATATATGCAAACAACTTAGCATCATCGCTAATCATAACCATATGTCGTTACGCAAACCTAAAGGGTTACAGCTAGACGCCCTAAAATTAGGGCAAAGACCACACAAAACAAAAAAATCCTAGGTAGGCATACCATCGCTCAACCACAATCACACAAATACTGGGGTAGGCTTACCCATTCGATCTAATAATATCAACATATAACTGGTAGGGGTCCCATCTATTCAAAACAATCATTACAACACATACTATTCACATAGCAGTCATAAGACATAATCTTGTCCCAAAAACTATAACCACATTTGCACAGTTCAATTCAAAAATTTCATAAACGTATATTGAGTATCATGTTCACTACAGATAAATACCAGTAAAAAGTGGGGCTACGAGAACTCACCTCAAGCAAGTCTTTAGCAACCAAATCTCAATCACACAAGCAAATGCAACGACGCCCGCACACGACCTAGTCCAGTTAATGTCCCAATTTAATCATCCAATTCCAAAACAATCTTCACGTTTGATGCATAGAGTTTAGACGCGTTGTACAATTACCCAAAACAATTTAGTGGTGTGATGGTTGACGACTTAACTCCACAATCATTTCAATATCATTCCTCGATAATACATACTTATACTATTTAGCGTAAATAGATAAGTAATATAATAAATATTTATATTTATTAATTATAAATATATCTGGACAAGTTTATTCGGTATACCTTAGTCACTTCAAAATAATCATTATACGGTTGAAAAATGGGGAAAAAAAAAAAAAAACGTTTATCATAATAAACACTTTAGAGGAAGTTTCGAGAGAACAATTATATTTTTTGTCTTTTAGTGAATTTATTAATTAAATAAAATAAAAATAATTAACTTTTAATTTTTAATTTTTATTATTTAAAATCAAAAATCTGTTTTTAAGAAATTTCTCTAAGTATAAATTTTTAGAAATTTCGACATGGACTCGTAGTTGATAAAAAACATATTCCCAAAGGTTTTTATTAAAACTTTATTTTCACAATTCACAAATTCGAACTTTTCGGAAAATTTTAAAATCTCAATATCTTTGGACACTTGTGTTCAGTGAAACACATTCCTTTTTTGTCTGTCCACATAAGTTAGTAGTAGCCATAAAATCACTTGTAAATACATTTTCACTTTTAAAAGTCCGTCAAATTCCCATAACTATACATAAACGCTCATTGGCTTAAGGCCAACAAGGGTCCATATTACGACATATTACGTCCAAAATTACTATTTAATTCCAATACCAATGTCCTTTTACATTTTATATGTATATATTATATGTAGAAAATAATTCGGTCAAACAATAAGCCCTTCCCATTAAGCCGCGACTCAAATAATATTTTGGGCCGTAAAGTCCATAAACTCCAAAATACGTATATTAAGCTTGAAAATAAGCTAATAAGATGCTTATCGCATTTGGTTACTACCATAAGCCTCAAAAATAGTCCACAACATACGTCATAACACAAAAATATTTAAAATCACTTTCCTAGTGATTTTGGGAAGTGGTTCATGGCATATAAGCCCAAAATAAGCCAAGAAATAGCTTAAAATAAGCCTGGATAAGCTATACAAGCTATATAAAAAAATAAGCATTCTAGCAATATATGTTATTCAACCATCACGACCACATACATAGAAACTAACAAAAAACACTTGTTCTTTCCTTATTATCTCACACGAACCAGACCTCCCTTTTTCTTTGTTTCACTTCAAAAATCAATTTTTTACAATGATCAACTTGTTACAACTAAACATCCTATGCGTCAAACTGAAACCCAAAAAGGACAAACGAAATTAAATTTGAAAACTTACACGAAAATCTTCAAAAATGAATATTTCGACACGAACCGGGCAACTCAAACGTTGTTTAATGAATACCCAAACACTCGTATCAACTCAGAATATCACGTTCTCGATCAAAGTTGGAATTTTTATGATAGTTTTAGTGGTTTAGGGGCGGACGACCAAACACACACACACTTGAGTGCGTGTTTTATTTTTTGAAAATGAAAATGGAATTATGAGAAAATGAGGAGTGATAAGCATCTAAATGTACCATTCTTAGATTACTTAGCTAAAATTAAGCCATTTTGTTCCCCTTCTTGACCGGCCATGGATCCAAAGTGGTCTCGGGCCTTTCTTTTCGTGTCGAAATCACTTAAATACTCATAAAACTCAATCGTAAAATTTTCCCCAAAGTTAATTAGCATTTTTATTCACTTTAAAAATTACTTTTCATTATACTAGAGTATTCACACGACATTATTTTCACGTTTACACATTCAAAACTCCTTTAGACATTAACCGGAGTGTTTGGACTTGTTTTTTGGCATTTCTCACAAAATTCAAAGTCAAACCACCGAATTTATAAATAACAAAATAATACTTCCTAAAAGACAGATTATTACTCACAATAAACTCAATCATCAAATATACATAACAAATCTCACCAAGTCAACACGATACAAAATCTGAATAAAACTATTCAGAACACAGAAAGGGCAAAGGTTACAGTTTTATGTCTGTCAACCTCTAGGGTTTGAAGATCCAGTTCCTTGATAGAGTTTATAAGGTAGAAAAGGCATTATATGGTCTACATCAAGCTCCTAGAGCTTGGTATGAGACTTTATCTACCTATTTATTGGACAATGGATTTCAGAGAGGTCAGATAGATAAGACTTTGTTCATTAAAAGATTCAAAAGTGATATTCTACTAGTACTCAAGTATATGTTGATGATATCATTTTTGGATCTACTAAGAAGAAGTTTTATGATTGAGTTTGGATAAATTGATGCACAAGAAAGTTCAGGTGAGTTCTATGGTGAGTTTACTTTTTCTTATGACTACACGTGACACAGAAAGATGATGGGATTTTCATCAGTCAAGACAAGTAGTGGATGTCATTTTTGAAAAAAAGTTTGGTTTAATTCAACTTTCAAGACAGCAAGTACACCCCATTTTTTTTTGGGAGATTTCAAAGCCAATTGCTCAAGGATGCAGAAAGCTGAGATGTTGATGTTCACTTATATAGATCAATGATTGGATCATTAATGTATTTAACATCTTCAAGGCCTGATATAATGTTTGTTGTATGTGCTTGTGCAAGATTCTAAGTCACACTAAAGTTTTCACATCTCATGCTATGAAAAGAATCTTTAGTAATTGAAAGGTCAACCTAAATTGGGCCTTTGGTATCCTAAGGACTCACTATTTAATTTGGAAGCTTATACTGACAGTGACTATGCTGGTGCAAGTTTAGATAGGAAATCCACAACAGGAGGTTGTCAATTTATTGGAAGCAGATTGATTTCATAGCAATACAAGAAGCAGACTGTAGTTGCCAACTCTAACACTGAAGTAGAATATTTGGCTTGCAGCTAGTTGTTGTGGGACATTACTGCTGAATTCAAATTCAAATGCTGGATTTATGGATACAATTTATGAATAACAGATTTTTATTGACAATGATAAGCACCATTGCATAAGCTAAGACATCCATATTTCACTCAAAGACTAAGCACATTGAGATTAGGCATCACTTTTAACAAAAGATTCAAATGAGAAGAAGTTATTCAGATGATAAGATTTACACATATAGAATGTTGTAGATTTTGCTCACAAAAGTAGTTTGTGTTAGCAGATTTCAATATCTGCTTGCATGTATTGGAACCTGCTTAAACCTTGAAGTAGTGATTAAGGGAGTTTATGTGTCTACTGAGTAGCAGATTATACAACATAATCATGATTTGAATGAGATGATAAAAAAGCTGCCAATGAAGAAATTCCATGTTAATGCTGTTGGCCTACTTTCTAATGGTAAGAATAATTGTGTGCTAGTTATAACTTATTATGCTATGTTAATGCTGTTAGTTATACTTACTACTGTTTGTTATAATTAATATTGTGAGTAATGAGAGAAATAGTGAGCTGAAAAACAGAAAGAGAGATGTGTGAAAATAAAAACAGATATAGTGAATTGGTGAGAAAAAAGAAATGAGAGAAATTACTGAGTTGAAAAACAGAAAGACAGATGTGTGAAAATAAAAATAAATAGAGTGAATTGGTAAGAAAAATTAATAAGAGAAATAGTGAGCTAAAAAACAGAAAGAGAGATATGTGACATAAAAACAGACAGAGTGATTTAGTGAGAAAAAGAAATAAGAGAAATTGGTGAGAATGAAAAACAAAAAGAGAGATGTGTGACATAAAAACAGACAGAGTGATTCAGAGAGAAAAAGAATTGAGAGATATAGTGAGAATAAAAACAAAAAAGAGAGCTTGTGAGAATCAAAATTAATGATGGAAATGCTTTTTGGAACAAAATTGGAGTTAATGCTGGTGACTCAAAGTTAATACTGTTAGGCATACACTTACTCATGCCAGGCAGTGTAGTTAATGCTGCCAAGCATACACAGTACTATGCAGTGTTAGTTAACCGATGTTAGGATAAATTATACTGCTGGTTAAGTTAATGCTGCCAGGCATACACTTACTACTGCCAGTTTAAGTTAATGATGTTGAGGGTGATTTCATAAATACTTCGATTAAAGGTTTCAATCACTCATTCAATTAATTTTACACTTTGATATACTCTCTAATCATAAACCCTAACTCAATTTTATCATTCATCATCAAAACCTAACACAATGTTGAACCTAAAGTTTGCTGAAACTTACAATTTGGTTGCGTTTTTGGGAAACCCAAGAAGTACTAGGTTGAAGGAATTATTGATTTTTTGAATGCAAGTTCTATCAAATATGCGCTAACGGTGAATCCCACCATCTATACTTCATGCATTAAGCAGTTCTAGGCTACTGCTAAGGAAAAAACAGTCAATGGGGAAGTGCATATACAAGCGTTAGTAGATGGGAAGAAGGTGATCGTCATTGAGATGAGTGTGAGAAGAGCTCTTCAATTAAAAGATACTGAAGGTACTGAATGTCTACCCAATGCTACCATTTTTTGCAGAAACTTAGAAAGAAGATAGGGTTGAAAATCTTACCAAAAGGCTTAAATTCTATAAAAGTTTCTTTTCACATCATATTGAATTTTTTATCCATTACAAATCTGCAATTTATCAACCTTTAGTGCTTAAGGACTACTTGCTTGGAAACGATTTAGTAGCACTATGGCCTCCTCAGCTATCATCTGTCTTGTCATAAATAAAAATCACTTTTCCAAGTACATTTTTGATAATATGGTGATAGACTTGTGAGGGTAGGGTTAAATTTCTAATGTAACAAGGTTTTGTAGCAAGTGTTTCTGAATAAAACAAGTTGAAGGTAAGCCAAACATAAAGAAATTTATTGTTCACCTTTCACACTAAGAGGTCTTTTGCTAATATGTAAAGAAGAAGGAAAAGGTTTTTAAGGATAGTTACCCTTTATTTTCAAACTATGATGGTTCAGCTCCTAAAGAATTTAGGGCGAGAGGGTTCAGAATTACCAATGGACCTGTTAACACATACCCACCATTATTCAACCATTACATAACCAAACTCAAAGAAACAAACCAGCGAGGAAACAGACGAAAGATTACTGAGGTTCCTTCCAAACCCTAGTGGTTCTACAGAAGGCCTATCATAAGGAGGCTGCAATATGAGGAGCATGTAGACTATGCATTCCAATGATCCACTACTCAGAGTGGTGAGGAATAGATGAACACTAAATGAATTGATGGGAACTTTGTACAACTTTGTCCAAAACAAAGTTCTTGAATTGGTGATACCTAAGACCTTCAAGCTGCCGAGATTGTAAAATTAAAGGATAGGGTCATGAAGCTAGAAAGGGGAATAAGTCAAGACTCTAGGGCTTCCAAGATAAGGAGGGTTGGTCGAATCTACACAAGTTGTTTCTCTAAAGATTTGGATGTTTGGGTGCTCAGGAGGATACATCCAAAAGGGGAGGAAAATTGCTCGGATCTTGATGGGTGTATGCAGAGGGTTACTTTGGTTGATGAGGCTCAAGAGAGGAATGATGATAACCTAATGTTTAATACAAGAGTTTTCGATGAGCAGGAAGTTAAGGTTGAAAAGGTAGTTAGTACTGCTGAAGTTACTACTGTCAATGCTACAACAACAACTGTTGATAAGCTGACTTTGGCTCAGACCTTAATAGAAATCAAAGGCAGCTAATCCAAGGTGTTAACAACCTGTATACAATAACTACAAATGAATGTTACCAGGACCAAGGCTAGAGGGGATTAGTAGTTCAAGACCAAGTGAATTTACACAACAAAATCACTACATCAAACTTCACAGGACTAAAGGAAAAGGTAAGGGCACAAGATGATAGAACCTGGGACAGCCTTTAAACAAGAAAGATTCAATATTATGCTGGTGACGAAATTGGCTAAAGCTTCAGAAGAAATCAAGATGAAATTAGAAGGAGAGGAAAGGGTTTGGAAAGACAAAAGAAGAAGAGGATAAACTTAATTTTATAGGATCATACTCAGCTATGATAGAGGCAGAAGATTATTATGTTTAGCACAAAAGAATACAAGCAGAAGAACAGGGAGATTTTTAAATTTAACCATTGAGAAGTCAAAAACTATTTGTTAGAGCTCATGGACAAAAGAAGAAGCACTTTGCAAAGCTTAGAGCTGAATGAGATCATAAGGAAAAAGCACCAACCAAAGCCCAAAAGAGGATCAAATGTGTACTTTTTTGAAAAAAATATGCTTTACAAGCTTTCAGTCAATTAAAGAACAAATGTTTTGAAGAAATTAGATGTTATTTGGACAATACTATGGAAGTGGGTAATTTATTTGTTCCTATGGATTTCAGAGGGGTGTAGAAAGGAATTAAAGACCTAGCTATAGAAGGATAAGTAAGAAGAGAAAAGGAAGAACTTGAACTCTGATAATTCAAAAGAAGCAAAAGATAGATGGAGATGTAAGAAGCTGAAGTAGATGATGAAGCAGAGATGAAAAAGCATATAGAGATAGTTCATGATGATGAGGTAGCAATTGATGCTATACCACTAGCCACTAAGCCGCCAATCATTGTTGACTGGAAAATCTTCAAAGAAGGAAATATGGGATACTTTCAAATCATTAGAGCTGATGGTAGTTCAAGACAGGTTATTTCATCAATGTTAAGGATGCTTCAGAACATGACAGAAAAAGACCTGGAAACACTCTGAAAGTTAGTAAAAGCGAAAACTGGGAACTACAAGGCCAGAGAAGGCTATGAAAGAGTGTTATGGGGTGATCTCGAAAGGTAATGTTTGAACTGATGTAGAAAGTGAAGTATATGGAGAAATCTACAATGGATTACAATGTGACAGTTTGGAAGATATTTCTTCAAGTGGAGTACATTTGTGTGAGATTTCAGAGTTCGCATTCTTTTTGCTAGTAGAGAAAAAAGCTATCCATCACACTGAAACAATCACAAAAATGCTCAACAAGAAGCTTCAAACTGACCATTGGAATGAGATGTGCTATCAACTTCTGAAACTCATAACAAAATAGCGTAAGAATCTTGGAAGTGTTTGAATGCATCCTCCTAGTGAAGATAAAGCTTTTGATCAAGAAACTTAAAGATTTAGAAGATGAACATCAAGTTTAGGGGGGGGTTGTGGGATCCAAAACGGACTTCTGATGATCTTGGAGTTAATATGCTAGTATATATTACTCTGCTAAGGAAGTTAAAAAGCCCAGAGAGACTTAGAAGAAAATAATACTAAGTAGTTAAATAGTGTAGTATACACGTTACTACTGTTTAGTGTAAACTTAGTACTGTAGTGTATGTTAATACTGCTTGAGTAAAGTTACAATGTTAGCATAAAGGTTAGTATTGTAGTGTAACTTAGTATGTATGAAGGAATAAAGAAAATATTCAGTAGTTACTACTGCTAGTACACAGTTAGTGCAGCTACGTATAAAAGTTAATATTGGCAGCTTACAACTGCTGGAAGATTACAACTGCTAGAAGAGATTCTACTGTCGAAGGATAAAGAATAGAGGAAAAGATTAAGTGAAGATTTGTTTATAAGATTACTTACGGGATATCTTTGAGATATTTTGTAAAAAGATATGTTATTCGTATTAAGTTAGAAGATTTGCAGTTATCTATTATAAATTATAGAAGAAAGATTTTGTAGTATATCTTGTAAAGGATCCTTTAGTGTATTAAAAGGAGATCTAGGTTATGTTATTGATCCACATTCATACGTTTTTGATTTATATAGGCTTTCAAGGTTGAAACCATAGTACTACACAAAAGTACTCGTATTATTGATAATAATATATGGGGATTTTTAAACCAAATTAGATGAGGTTATCCCTTTTGAAAAACAAACCGATGATCTCAAAAAGAGACTTGCGAAAAATAATGAAGCCAAAATGGTTATTTACAATGCTTTGCCAAGAAAAGAATATGAAAGAATTTTCATGTGTAACACGGCAAAAGAAATTTGGAAAACTTTGTTAATCACCCATCAAGGTAATAGCCAAGTCAAAGATAATAAGATCGACCTTTTGGTTCAACAATATGAACAATTCGTCATTTCCGAAGACGAATCTATAGATAGTGCTTTTGCTAGATTTAATACTATTATTACTAGTCTTAAAGCTCTTGATGAAGGTTATTCTAGTAAGAACTACGTAAGGAAGTTTCTTAGGGCTCTACATCCTAAATGGAGAGCAAAGGTCACGGCGATTGAAGAGTCGAAAGACTTAACGTCACTATCTCTTGATGAACTTATCGGGAACCTCAAAGTTCACGAAATGATCATCAAGAAAGATTCTGAAATAGTCAAAGCAAAAGTTGAAAGGAAATCTATTGCTTTAAAGGCTAAGAAAGAATCTAGTGATGAAGAGTGTTCGACTTCCGGTAGTGAAGACGAAGAGTACGCCATGGCGGTAAGAGACTTCAAGAAGTTCTTTAAAAGAAGAGGTAGATTCGTGAGGCAACCTCGGAACGACAAAAAGACGTTCCAAAGAAGCCGTGATGACAAGAACGGTAAAAGTGATAGAAAATGCTTTAGATGCGGCGATCCGAATCATCTTATTGGAGAATGTCCAAAACCACCGAAAGATAAGAACCAAAGAGCTTTTGTCGGAGGCTCTTGGAGCGATAGCGGTGAAGAAGATGATGAGAAGGTCAAAGATGAAACGTGTCTTGTAGCTCATGCATCAAGTGAGGTATGTTCCGAATCCTCCTACTTTAGTGATGAAAATTCATCAATTGATGATTTAGCTTTAGACAATGAATATGATAAATTATGCAAAATGAGTCTAAAGATAATCACTAAGAACAAAAGGTTAAAAGCTACTAGAAATAGTCTAGAAAATGAGCTTAGAAAATTAAAAGATAAATTGTCCATACTCGAGAAAAACAAGGGAGTTGATCTCGATTGTGCAAAGTATCATGCACTTAAAATTGAGAATGAAAAGCTCAAAGAAGAATCCACTAGATTAAACAAATTTGAAAAGAGTACACATTGCTTAAATGAAATGTTAAGTAATCAAAAACTCTCCGATGATAAATTAGGTTTAGGGTTTAATTCATTTGAAGCATCATCTAGTGAAACTAAGGAAATAAAATTTATGAAAGCTCAGAAAAAGGCGTATTCTGATGGAGGTCCCATAAATATAGGCGGCCCCCTAAATAATCAGGCAGCCCCCAAAATAAATATGGGACCGCCACCAGCAACGCCTGGATCTGAGAAAACTATGTCTTTTCAAAAATTCATTTTGGGTCCTAGACCAAAACCCATAATTGTAAACAAAGCTAAAGTTTCTGTTACCAGTGACAATGAAGTTAAACAATTCTATAAGCCATTGTCAAAACACAGAGTTGGATTTTTGAAACCAAACTTTAGGTCAAAAACTCCACCTCCTAGAAAAGTTAATAATAATTATCCTCGTTCTAAAACACCGCAACCAAGAAGACATGTTGGTCGACAAAACCAACCTCATGGCTTTCCCGTAACTTGGAACAACTTTCCACGTCAAAGTTACATGCCATGGGAAATGTGTCTTCCATTCTCACATCCCAACCAATTGCATCAAATGCAAGGGATGTTTGGCACTAACAACTTTGGACCCATGAGATATTGGGGACCAAATGTTTGAGTTATTGTCTTATATAAATAGATATGCCTTGGAGTCGACTTGGAGCCTGACGAATGGATCAAGGATAGCAGATGCTCTAAACATATGATGGGCAACCGAAAGCTCTTCTCCACTTACAAGGCATACAATGGAGGTAATGTCATTTTTGGTAGAAATCTTCGCGGTAACATCATTGGCAAAGGTACGGTTTCTAATGAATCTCTCAAAATAGATAATGTAGAACATGTTGATAACTTAGGATTTAATTTGCTAAGTATAGGACAAATATGTGACAATAAGTGTAGAGTAACTTTCTCTAAACATGATAGTGAAATCACTAAGGACGCTAAAGTCATAGGTAGAGGTATTAAGAAGAAAGGCTTATATGTGATGATATTAGGAAATAAGCCAATGGATCAAATTTGTCTAACAACGATTGATGAAAATTCCACCTTGTGGCATAGGAGATTAAGACACGCAAATATGCGTCTCATTCAATCGTTGGCCTCTAAGGAATTAGTTAGAAACCTACCTAAGCTTAAGTTTGATCAACATTTTTGTGATGCTTGTAAAATAGGAAAACAAGCTCACGCTAGTCACAAAGCTAAGAATGTAGTCTCAACGACTAGATGCATAGAACTTCTCCATATGGATCTCTTCGGTCCATCCACCGTACGGAGTCTCGGAGGAAACCGTTACACCCTAGTCATAGTAGATGACTACTCTAGGTATACTTGGACTAGATTTCTTAAGGATAAAACTGAAGCCTTTGATCAATTCGAAATATTTAGTAAGAAAATTCAAAACCAATTAGGATGTACAATAGTGTCAATAAGAATCAACCACAGTAGAGAATTTGATAACGAGGTGCAATTTGGTGAGTTTTGTAATACTAATAGTATTACACATAACTTCTCGGCTCCACGCACTCCTCAATCAAATGGCGTAGTTGAAAGGAAAATAAGACACTTCAAGAAATGAGTAGGACTATGTTAAACGAGCAATCATTACCACAAAAGTTTTGGTGTAACGCCATAGATACTTCAACATACATTCTCAACCGAATTCTCTTTAGAGTCAATCTAGGAAAAAACACCTTTAAACTCTTAAGAGTAGAAAACCTAACGTTAGATTATTTTTAGATTGTTTGGAAGCAAGTGCGTCATTTTGAACACAAAAGACCTTACCTACCAAGTATGACCCAAAGTCTACGCAGGTGTCTTTTCTAGTTATTCTCAAAATATCAAAGCTTACATCAACCTAAACAAACACACTAGGGAAAGTTCGAAAATCACTAACGTGACATTCGATGAAACTCTCTCCACCCTCAAAGACATCACCCAATGGTGGATGAGACCATAGATGAAGACCGAAGCAATTAAGGTCACTGAAAAGGAAAAAATCTAGAACACATCATGGATGAAACTTTAGAGGTTGATGAAATAGTCAACGTTAAGGAATCTAGGAACCATCCTTTAGAAAATATCATAGGAAACCTTAACCAAAGAACCCTTATGTCACAAGCCCAAAACCAAAGTAACTTCTTTTGTTTTATATCAACTATAGAACCTAAGAATGTGAATGAGGCATTAGGAGATGAAAGTTAGATAGTCGCCATGCAAGAAGAATTAAATATCATTCAATGCAACCGACGTTGGGAGTTTAGTTCCACAACTTGAACCTAAGAATATGACAATTATAGGAACTAAGTGGGTATTTAAAAATAAGTTAGACGAGAATGGTATTGTTTCTCAAAATAAGGCTAGGTTAGTTGCTCAAGGCTACAACCAACAAGAGGGCATCGATTATGATGAAACTTATACCCCAGTTGCTAGACTTGAATCTATTTGGATATTATTAGCCTATGCTTACACCATAGATTTTAAATTATTCCAAATGGATGTAAAAAGTGCATTCTGGAAACGGATTTTTAACAATCGGCAGGTAAAAAGTGTGCAACCTCCCGGGATTCATATGATTTTGAAATTTCAATCATGTTATTAAATTAAAGAAAGCTTTATATGATCTTAAACAAGCACCCAAAGCTTGGTATGATAGATTAAAAGCTTTCCTTATTAAACATGAATATCAAATGGGAATGGTAGATAACACTCTTTTTACTAAGAAGAAAAGTTCAAATCTCATCATTGTTCAACTATATGTCGATGACATCATATTCGGTTTGACTTGTCAAGACATGTGTGATGAATTTTCCAAAATCATGCATGACGAGTTCGAGATGAGCATGATGGGTGAACTTAACTTCTTCCTTGGATTACAAATTAAACAAATAGAAGATGGTATTTTCTTTAACCAATCTAAATAAATTAAAGAAATGCTTAAGAAATTTGGTCTAAAAAAATCTAAACCAATGAAAACCCCCATCTCCTCTGATATTAAACTCACAAAAGATGAAGAGTGTGAGTCGGTAGATAGTACCAAGTATCGAGGCATGATAGGTAGTTTATTATACCTAACGACAAGTAGGCCCGATATCATGTTTAGTGTCTGCCTTTGTGCCCGCTTCCAAGAGGCTCCCAAAACCTCTCACCTTGAAGCGGTTAAGCGTATCTTCCGATACATTAAAGGCACTACGCACTTAGGATTATGGTATCCTAAGGGGACCGACATAGAAACCGTAGTATATGCCGACTCTGATCATGCGGGAGATTATGTGGACCAAAAGAGCACTAGCGGTATTTGTACGTTCGTGGGATGTTGTTTGACATCTTGGTTCTCGAAGAAACAAACCGCTCTTGCTATATCCACTACCGAAGCCGAATACGTAAGCGCCGAAAAGGCATGTCAACAAGCACTATGGATGAAACAAGCTCTTATCGACTACGACGTACGACTCGACGACGTTCCCATCATGTGCGACAACAAAGGCGCGATTGACCTTAGCAAAAACCCGGTGCAACATTCTCGTACCAAACACATCGAAATACGTCACCACTTTCTTCGTGATAATGTCCAGAAAGGACAAATCCATCGCGAAAAAGTGCCGTCATAGACAACATAACGCCGATATTCTTACTAAACCCCTTAAACGTGAATCGTTTAACTATCTACGTCTTGGTTTAGGAATGATGGAACACATTCCATAAATCATATTAGTCCGCTTCTATTTCTTCTGTCTCAATTCTAGTCCGTGTTCCATTCTGTGTCGTGACAACTTAAATACTTCATCTGAAGTACTTTAAGCATGTTTAATTCGCGAAATGCAAATTAAAACGTCACTCCTCTTCGCAAAATTTTCGTCAAAATTAAGTTCAAAATCATTGCCTGAGGGCGGCCCCCATATAGGCGGCCCCCAATATATTTGGGACCGCCAGGTAAATATGGGACCGCCATCAGCATGACCCAAATATGAACACTTAGTCAAAATTTTCTCAAAACACAAAAACAAACACCCCCTTACCTGCTGGTGCGACGAACACGACCCAAAACACACCAAAACTCAAATTCAACCATAAAAACCTTAATTGAAGATCAAATCAACACCAATAATCATTCCTAACATCTCAAAGATCATCAATTGTAAGTCATTTCACTTATTTTCTTTCAATTTGAGTCTAGGGTTCATTATGAACACAAAAAAATTGAAATTGGGGACTTTTGATTTTTCTTTCAATTTTGTTCAATTAGAACTACTAGGATACAATGTACAACTAATATGCTTCCCGTAGACATAGAATTTGCACATATTAGTGAGTTTGTAGAAAAATTGATTTCGAACCAAAACCCCAATTTTAATTACAATCCTGCACGTTAGGAACATAATAAAATTGTTGTTATGCATTGTTAATACAAAGCAAAAACTTTTTCAAACACATCAATAATGATCTCATGAAAAAAATTCAAGATGCATAATTCATATGCATTTTTCGACTTGTTTGGATGAGCAAAATCAAACTAAGGAGCATTTGGGCAAAACCTCTTAGGCTCAATATGTATGGTTGAGTTAATCGTTACTCCACATTGTTTGCATATAGGCACACACTAGGCACAAACTCAAAACATCAATACATGTAAAAGCGACTAAAATATGATCTTGCTTATACCTTTCTAGGTAACAATGCCTCGAGATACCGGTCAAAAGACACGAAACTACATACCCCAAATATCAAATGAATTTAATCAACCCTTACTAAATACAATGGCTAATCTTGAAAAATGATACTTTCATGAGAGGAGGGTTATAAGTCCAAACTTCAAAAATATGAGTCATATGCGCGCTAAGTTTGAGTCAATCCGGTTTGATTGTTCGTTAGATATTAACGAAGAAATTATACCTCGCTTTGTTCTTGAGTTCTATTGTCAACTCACTTTTGCCTACAATCCTAAGGGTTAATTCATTGTCAATTTTGTCATTCAAAATAAGTCTTTTTTTTCTCCTCACTCTGAGGCAATTCGGTCACATTCAAAAAATCCCGTTTATCAAAGGACATTTGCCTCTAATCACCGCAATGCGAGTCCCCTTGACCATTATCAGTTCAGTGTTCCAAGTAGAGGTCTCTATAAAACCAAACCCCCATCTCCAAGAGTCATTAAGTCTCTTATTCAAATTCTACGTCAAAGTCAAGAGACTCGTACCAAAAACAAGAAAACCATTGTCGTTGGTAAAAACAAAATTTTAACCCGAGAGATTCAAACTCATATGATGGGTTGAGATTATTCATAAAAATGCCATTTGTCAAGGAGGACATAGGGATCATGTCTCCGCTTGTCTTTGTCACATGCTCTATTGCATTGAGACATCCACTCCTTATAACCTAGCTTTTTTCATTCTCAAAAGAATGGAAAAGACTCGATTCAAACCTAAGGAAGTCTTACCTTATGAATGCTCTTTACTATCTATAGGCAATTCAAACATGTAGTGTCCGTCTTCACCTGAGCTAGCTTATTGATCGTCTATCGTCTCACATGATCGAGCCATGTCTGTCCGCTCGCGTCTTCACTACGAGCGAAAGACACGAGCGGATCAAGGGGAAAGAAAAGACCTCGTGAGCCGAAATGCTAGCTCCTACAGCTTCCTTCCAGATAAAACTCACCTACCACATCTACCCTACCCTGACTAGATATCTCCCTTCCATCATGAAAAATTATGCATTCTCTGCTACACTATCATCTCATACTCCATCCTTACCTCTCTCACCTCCACCAAACTTCTCCTCAGACAAACAACGTACCTAACTATTAGTCCCCTCCAACCACCCTCCTCAAGTAAAGTCATGACATCTTATAACACCCTTCTATCTGAACCCATAACTCATCCACACAACCAACTGACAGATTCTCATCGTCGCGGTACGGTTCTACCCTCTGTTCATATTTGCTACAAACACTCTCAATAACATGATTCTGGCGCTCACAACCATAACAGTTTGAAGTTGTCGAGACATAACACTTCTAAGTGACTTGTGTAATTACAATGATACAGTCATCACTTCTTCTTAGACACTTTTTCCTTTAAAGACTAAAAACAACTTGCATGATAGTTACCATCCCGTGAATTACAGGCTGATCTTTAAACACATGGTTAAATAATCATTCTATACATGCCTTGCCTTAGTTGAAATTTGGCTCATCATGTGATTTTATTAAGGCTTATTAAAATTGCATGCTTAAGACTAATGATTGATGCATTGTTAGTTTAGAATTACTCGATTTTTGACTGACATGAGATGTGATACTTCTTTAGTGGAACATACTAGGAAAAATTCGTTCTCACTCTCCAGAAATGGCCCCCTGAATTCATCAGAGCGCCCCCCTTATCATCAGTGACCCCGCCCAACAAATAAGGGACCTGGCCAACATGGGGAACCAGGAAGGGAACATAAATTTACCAAATTTCTATCTTTTTCTGTATCTTTGACCACCCTAGTCCTAGACTCTTACTGGAACTTCCCTCTTTGAACACATAATTTCTTCAATCTTCATCTCTACCACCATGCTTTGCCATTTATTTTTATTACTTAAATCATCAATCTTCTTCATTATCATCATCCTCTTCACACTTGCTTCTTATCCCACCTAAAATGTCCTCCTCAAATCATCACTCAAACCTTTCTAGAAAACCAAAAATGTCGGTTCGTCAAGTATGGAAACGTAAGACACCTCCTCCAAAATCATCACCTACTTGTCATAATGACTCACCTCCACCACCTACAAGAAACACTCCTCACTCTATCTCTCAACCTATGAACTACCCATAAAGAGATCAAATTATTAATCAACTCCATACCATCTCTACACTCATCGATTCTCAAATTCCTACACCACCCTCCTCACCCCTCTCATTGGTTCAACCTCCTACTCATGCTCAAGTAGGATGTCATGCTAGCTTTTGTCATTGTTGTAGGTACTCTACCAATCACTTCCACTCATTAAGAAATGAAATTAATTTCATTCAATTCCTTGTCACCCGTCTCATACCCAAATCACAAGCCCATCACCACAATGATCAACCTTCCTCATCATTTTCACTCTTCAATTAATCACTCTCATGACTAATTTGTTCAAATAATTGTCTTCTACCTTTTGGGTGCCTCATCTCATGAAGTCAAAAACCATCTACTAGTTTACTCTTATTGGATGCTTTAATTATGTTATGTTATGATTATCTTGTGTTGTATCTTCATATATTGTCTTACATGGCTATGTATGATATTTTTTAGATTTTGAATGAACTTTATTTATGACGTGTGGATTATAATGTTGAGATATTTGTCATGCTATGTTGGTTTGCACTTGTATTTTTAACCTTGTTTTGTAGCAAACAAACTATCGTAAGATCGATCCCTTGGTGCCCCGAACAAGGGGGAGCATACATCAAGGGGGAGTCTTTAATCGTCGACTTCTTTCTCTCTACTACAACTCGACGATCAACCTTTTTGGATTCGACAAAAAGGGGGAGAAATAGAATTTAACTCATTAATAATTTATAAACTTCCAATTTTATACTAAATGAGTTTATGTTTTGTCAACAAACAAAAGAGGGGAGATTGTTAATAAAACAACAAAATGTCTAAAAACGTTATTTATATTTTTCGACCTCTCGAATGTTTTGATAATAACAAAATGTGAAAAACGTTTTACGATAAAATTAAACGTTTATAAATTACTAAACTAAACATTCCATTTCTAAGCATTAATCACACATAAGGGTACATAAATAAACAAAATCCATTAAACATGATTAGTGATCAAGAAAATAATTTTTATTTCCTAAACCTTACATTTTTTTTACAAAATATTTTACAAAAATATAACACAAAATTATTTTTCTTCCTATAAGAAATGTTTTTATTAATTAATTAATTAAAATCAGATTTTCCCCTCAAAATGGAAGGTTCCTAAAACAGATACACAATCCATCCCACAAAAAGACAAAGAATGGGAGCCGTATTCTACGACGGCCCCCTTATAGACCTGGTGGCCCCCTTATATATAAGGGAACGCCGGGACTGCGTCAGTACAACGGCTCCTTTTTATGCCTATAAATACTGGGCCACCCCATCTGAAAAGTAGAACCTCTTGCCATGATTTTTTTCAGATCTGTTATTCTCTGTTCTTTCTTTCTTTCTAAAACACATATCTTGATCACTAATATATCTTGATCTTGTTTTCAAGTATAAAAATTCTTATCTACTCCCTTCTTCTTCTTCTAATCAAGTGCAAGAGAAGAACAATCATATTCTTCTACATACGATTTGTTATCAAGTGATCTCTCTCTTCCTCCTCAAAGATCACATATCTTTATTACATTTACTTTGTATTGTTGTGTAAATTGGATTGAGTGTAGATCCAATAGTGTAAATTATGTATTGGTGTGATTTGGATTGTGTGTCAATCCAAGGGTATATATCTTGTGAGTGTATAAAGACTTTGTGAAGTCTTAGATTGGTTCTAGCTAAGATTAGGACTCGACATCTAGCTTAGTGTTGGAAAAGAAAGTAAGCGACATGTAAACGGTTTTCTCTGCCTAAAGGGAGCTTGTTGACATAGTGAAATCTTGAGTAGAGTATTCGGGGAGTGGAGTAGGAACAAAGAGGTGATTCGTTGCCAAACCACTATAAATCTTGGTGTCTTGGTTTGATCGTTTCTTTCTCTATCTCTTTAGTGTTATTGTTTACTTAGTTCATTATATTAGATATTTTGAGTTGTATTCATAGGTGTAATTGGGGATTGACAATAACTCGAACAACAATTTTCAAAGCAAAGTTTTAAAATGATAAATTAACCAGTAAACTATTCAACCCCCCTTCTAGTTTCCTACAAGGATCAAATAAGACTTGATGAAGAGCTTGCAAGAAGGCTAGATGTCAAAGAACAAGAAGCAACAAGGCTTGAAAGAGAGAATGTTGAATTACAAGAACAAGCCACTTTAGGCAAAAATTAAAGAATGACAGTGATCAAGCTATGATGGATGCTGACTATGAGCTGTGTAAAAGATTACAGGAGCATGAGCAAGGTGAATTGACTATTAAAGAAAAGTAAAAATTGTTTATGGAACTAATGAATGAAAAGAAGAGACACTTTGCTAAGTTAAGAGCAGAAGAAAAGAGAAGAAAGTCACTAACAAAAGGTTAGAGAAGGAATCAAATATGCACTTATTTGAAGAATATGGGAGCATTTACTCATAAATAGTTGAAGATAAAGTTATGAAAGAAATCCAAAAGCTTTGATAAGACAATGGGGTTGGATAAATCATTTTAAACCCCATGGATTCTAAGAAGTAAAAAAGCATGAAAAAGAACGCTGAAGCATAGAAAGAAATCAATTGGTAAGAAAAGAGCAGGGAATGAGCAGAAACAAGAATCTTCTAAAAGACAAGAATGAATGATGATAAAGAGACAGATGAGCATGAAGAAGCTGAAGAAGATGATGAAGCTGAGATGAAAAAGCATATGGAGATAGATAGTTAAGTGATAAAGATGAAATAGCTAATTGATGCTATACCTCTAGCTACCAAACCTCCAATGATTGTTGAATATAAGATTGTTAAAGTAGGACAGAAGGGATTCTATCACTTGATAAGAGCTGATGGAAGTTCAAAAAGGTATTCATCAATGATTAAGATGCTTCAGAACATTGATAGAGAAGATTTAGAGACTCTCTAGAAGTTGGTTAAAGCTAAACATAAGAATACAAGGCCAGAGGATGATTATGAAAGAGTGTTCTGTGGTGATCTAAAAGTAATGTTTGAACCAGACATAAAGAGTGAAGTATGGAGGAGTCTACAGGGATACAAAGTGACGTTTCGAAGTTGTTTGATTCCTGTGGAGTGAGCACTTTCTAAGATTAAAGATCTCTTCATATCTTTCTGTTTAGTTGAGAAGTAAATCCCCTCACACCAATACCCATCACAAATATGCTCAACAAGAAACTTTAAGCTGGTTATTAGAATAAGACGTGCTATCAACTACTCAAGCTTATGACAAAGTAGGAAAAAGGTCAATGAAGTGTTTGAATGCATCCTCCTGATAGTGATGAAGACTTTTTAATGAAGAAACTTAAAAATTCAGAAGATGAACATCAAGTTTAGGGGAGGATTGTTGGGATTTAATGACTTCAAGATGATTCTTAGAGTTAATACTGCTCAGGTATACTTTGTACTGTTGGTGATACTAATGAAAATTATGCTAAGTAGTTAGTACTGGTAGTATAAAGTTAGTACTGCTAATTACTATTGTTAGTATATATTAGTACTGTTAGTACAAAAGTTAGTACTGCTAGTATATGTCAGCACTGCTAGAATAAAGTTACAACTGCTAGCATAAAGTTAGTACTGCTAGTGTAACTTAGTACTAGTGATGAAGAATGAAGAAAATATTCTAAGACTTACTACAGCTTGTGCTCATTAGTTGCTGTTGAGTTCAAAAGTTAATACTGTTTGGTTTAAACTACTAAAAGATACAACTGCTTGGAAAAGTTATCCTACTGCAAATGGTATAAAGACCAAGAAAGGATTAGAGAAACAAGAATCCTTAAGAGATAAGTACTAAGTTATCTTATTTGTAAAATATGTAAAAGTTATTTGATTAAAAGATTATGATAACTTAGGAAAGTATTGTAAGCGTTGTAGGACTCCTTGGTGTATAAAAGGAGGTCCTAGGGTATAGAATTTAATGTACCAAAAATGAGTCATTGTCATAGCTTCAAGGTTTTTTGTAACCCTAATACTTTTAAGTATTCGTATTTAATATATTGAGGCTGAAGTTTGATAAACTGTTTATCTTTATGTTTTTGTTGTTTCATTGTTCTTCTTATTATACCAACTAATTCCGCATATTTTGTGATAATCTCAATCTTAGTCTTCTACCATAGTTGCCTTGTGATCATTCAATACAACTATAACCTTACATCAAGCAAAGAGTTTAAATTTTTTCATTAGGAATCAACAACTGTTTGTGTGATACGGTATTTAATTAATAGTTTTTCAAGTAACATTGTTACCGGATGGACAATCCAAAACATTACTATGGAGAATACATCAGGCTCGAGAGAAAAAGCACAAAAACATGTAAAGTGTTTACTAGGGAAACTCTAAATAGGGTAAAATCCTGGTATGATGAATACATTTCACGCTCTCAATCCGTTTGCAAACCCGAATTCCATACTATAGCCTTTAATGACAGAGTATCATCTGAAACACTTTATTGTGAACCCACGGTAAGTTCTTTTTACGATAAAATTGACTTTAGAATATCGTTTGACGAATCTGACGATGAAGATTACACGGTGATTTATGACAAAAATTCATTTTTCTATAAAATAATTTCTATCGACGATTTGAAAACGGATTCGGAAAATGATAATGATAAAGTTAATATGCCTTCGTTTCCATCACCCGAGCCTACAGTCAGTTGTTTTGATGGTTTAGGCTTCTTTAAATATTTTTAGAAAAAATTTCCAACCATTGTTTACAATGATGCTCTAACGTCTAAATCAGATTTCTTAAATGAAGCTACTGTAAGTCCTTAACACATCGATAAATTTAATTTGAAAGATGAAACATCATTGTCCGAATCTGATGAAGAGGAACAAAAACATTTATAACTTTAATAGAATCTATTTTCTTTAACGTGATATATCCCGATGGATTCAAATTGATGAGGACAATTATGAGATAAAATCGATTAGTGAACACTCTAAGGGATTTTATCTGTCAAAAACCTATTACCTGATGTATTAATACTCGATGATGGTGCCTAGCACATGGTCAAATAAGCTTTTGGAAACAAGTGATGAAACATCAAATAAAATTTTTACAAAATGAAACTTTTATAAGGGATTTAAATTGTTAATATCATACTTAGAATTCATCCTTAACATAGTAGTTGTAGAATAAGAAAAAAAATTTATAAAAAGATTATTAAAAAAAAAAAAAATCTTAAAAAAAAATAACTTAAAAAAAAACTTAATTAAATAAAAAGTAAATTAATTAAGAATAAAAAAAAAAAAGTTTTGAACAAAGGGATGTTATCATTTTTCATAATCAAGAATTTGTAATGTGCCATTTGGCATCCCGTTCGAGACCCCCAAATTGTTTTATAAGGATGGGAAAAAAATTGGGGCAAGTTTAACTTAAAGACTTTTCTGTAAACAAAAGTGCTTGCCAGGAGACAACCAAAAATGTATTTTCAATTCTCTTATCGAGTCTGTCTTCCCAGATTGTCTATACGACGTACCCAAACCCCATGGATACGACGTATTGACTATCTGGACGTTATCCAGTCTTTATTTTCAACACAGTCTATACGATGTATTCATTAAAAGAATACGGCGTATACAGGTATCAAAACAAGCGATAATCCAGGGAATGGAATATGGTGAATCGAATTCCTGTACATTTTAGGTATTTTAATTTCAAGTCTAACAAACAATACACGAGATAGAACTAGCATTTGTTTTGGAGAATTTACACAGGACGCGAATCGTGAAAGAAATATCAACGAATATGGTGGATCAGAATTTACAAATCTGGAGATCTTTAAGTGTTGGAGTCTTGAAACTTCAAGGCGGCTGTTTAACACAATCTTACTAAAATAAACTCAACATGAAGAATCTACCAAGCAAATATCAAGGGAGTTTCTCATTTTAATTATTTTTAATTCCCGTATTTAATGTTGATATCTAATACAACGAGGCTTAGTGTATAATTCAAAGGTTGGGGGGATGGAATAGAATGTTTACTTGTCCCAATATTCACAATAAATGCATAAATTATGCTTCAAATATATAAAACTTGTTCAAGCATGCTTTTGTAAAAAGATTACTTGATACATAACTCGGCCATAACAATTTAAAACCCCTTGTTTAGATATTGTGAGAATTTAAACCATATCCATTTTCTAAAAGTTTACCAAATCCCAAAAATTATAGTGTCGTTCAGTGAAATAGTAGACTTTAGAAACATTGGCTTGGTATAGTATTATCTATACGAGACCGCAGTGAAAAGTACTATAGGATTTAGATAAAGTAACTTGGATTGTAAATGGTAAATTTTTAAGATTAACACCCAAATCGCCTTTACATGTTGCTTATTAACTAACTACACTGGATTGTAATCCCTAATAAAAAATATAGCTCCATGAGCAAAAGCTCCTGTCATGATGAATTTTGCGATGTATTGGTGATGAGTATATAACGCAGCTTGAGTAGTAAAGTCTTGTGCTATGGTTCTTAGGGAGGGGCAAATTACAAAACAAGCCAGATATTTTAGAAAATTTATACTAAACTTTTTTTCATTAGGGGGCACGTCCATAGGTTACATATCACTGCGGTCTCGAATAGATATACCAAGCCAAGTTCTAAAGTCTATTACATCACCGGCACACTCATATTTTATGGAATTTGGGTAAACATTTAGAAATGGATAAGGTTACATTCTCACAATATCTAACAAGGGTTATTGTATGCGGGTTATGTATCAAGTAATTTCACAAAAGCATGCTTGAAATTTTTTTAAATTTGAGCATAATTTAAGCATTTTAGTGTGAAAAATAAGGCAAGTAAACATTCTAATTCATCCCCCCACTTAACTTATACAACGTCCTTGTTGTATAGATAAAACATTAAATACGAGAATTAAAAAGAATTAGAATGAGAAACTCCCCTGATATTTTCTCGGTAGATTCTTCATGTTGAGTTTATTGAGCAAGATTGTGTGTTGAACAACCTTCTTGAAGTTTCAAGACTCTAACACTACAAGATCTCTAGATTTGTTAATTCTCCACCAATATTCGTCGATATTTCTTTCACGAGGTCCTATGTAAAATATAGGAAAAACGTGCATTCCTATCTTGGTACCTATGAGCAATGTTTTAAAAATCGCGCCTAAGGCGCGCCTACTCCCTAAATCCCTCGAGGCTCCAGCCTTTGGGATTTTTTTAGATCGAGGCTCACAACATGCATAAATCCCATAAAAATCGCAGCGCCTTGGGATTTTGCGCCTTGGGACTAGTCGCGCCTAGCACATGTAACGGGTTTTGGGCCTTTTTATCTTAATATTGAGACACAAATACAAAATCACATGGGCCTTTATATATAATCTACTAAATAATAACCCTAATAAAGAAAATTAAATACATACAATATAGTGAAACAAGCGCCTCCAATTTTCTTCATATTCCTCCATTTATTCAACTTCTCTTTTTAATTTGACACATATGTAATCACTTCACGTCATATGTATATTGTCTACTTTTTGAAGAGGCTTCTTGCAAGTCACAAACCAAAAACTTAGATCCAATGATGCGAGTCGAACTATAATATTATGAGGATGTACCAGCAAGGAAGGGTCAAAGCCACGTAGACGAGTCAAACTATAATCTTAGATCCAGTGATGGTTATGCTAGTTCAAGCTCAAGGGGAAGGGAAAGGGGAGGGTCTAGTTCTAGACAAAACCTTTGGATGAAGATGATGACGTTGTGGTTTTAGAGAATAGTGAAACTAAAGAAGAAGATGTCAAGGAGGATGAATCTGATCACAATAAGGAGCGATACACATTTGAAGATGATGATGACGATGGGGAATTTGACGACTTAGATTGAAGTCTCTTAATTTGTTTCATCAAGTAGTTTCTTTATGAAATATTATCATGATAATGTGGCATTATGCTTGAATATTGATACGTTGCTTCACTTGCTTGCTTGATATTTTTGGTTTAAATGTGAGCTTTGTTAGATGTATTAACTATTAAGTATCTCAAATTTTATTTTGTTTTATTCAATCCGCATAAAAGTGTGACATATGTCATAAAAAAAATTAGTGCATTTAGTGCGACTCATATTTATGAATCCCGCGCTTTGGTATGCGCCTCGCCTCAAGGCTCATTGACCCCCTTTGCGCCTTAGTGCGCCTTGAGACTTTCAGAACATTGGCTGTAACGCGAGTAGCACTTCGCTCCTTATATAGGCTATACACTCTGCTGATTGAAAAAAGTTTCCCCATTACCATTTTATTTGTAAGGAAAACCTTACCTACTTTCTTCCAACTAGAATGCTTTTAGGCTTCTGGTTTTGCTTATGCACACTGGGTTGCTTAGTCGGAATAGGCAATCTAACGTCTTCCTAGGCATTAAGCGCAATTCTTTTGCTCACTTCATGATTAAATGACCATGCACTACGAGAGGTGGTGTGGGTTTAAGAAAACTCAGCATCAAATCCGTCAAACCAACATTCTCTGTCAATTTCTATAAAAATGTTTTAAAAAAAGAGAAATGTTATATCTGTATAAATTTTACAAAAAAATATATCTCATACATGCGTCAATTATAATTTATTGATCATATTGTTAGGGACGGAATCATGAAGTCCTGTGAATCCCGAGACATCATAGATTTTTTCAACTTAGTGTTACTTTTTTTTAAAACATCGATTTTTAAAAATGCATCCAAAATGCACCTGGTCTATCGAAATGTGTTTTCTATGTGCATCTTAAATGCACCTGCTTCATTGATATTTTTATAAATGCATCTGAATTAATTCACTTTTTAACTTTATTATATTACCGTTCAAAAACATTTATGCACTTGATCATAGTTGGTCATGGTTTCGTCCCGGACATATTGTATTGTACTTTTTTCGTTCTTATTTGTCACCTTTCATGTTTTTCAAAAGGTTTAAATCGGCGAGGAAACCCTGATTCCGTGCACCTTTTTTAGATGCCGACCAACCCTTCCTTAAGGATCAAACCTAAGCAATGAGCACCTGTTTTAGTGACCTAATTAGTCAGAAGTTGAGATTGAACCCATGACATATTTCTCAAATGCTTTTCTCTACTGATTAAGTAAACGTTTACGGTGAAAAAGTGATACCATTGAAGCAATGCTCGTGTTTAGTAGACATATATGCGTGTAGATTCTTTTGTTAAAACTCGTATGAGTGCATCGTTTTTCTAAATACGATTCCTTGTATTTTCGTATGGGTGTATATGTGTCTCTACGTATGCATGTATTTGTGTGTCCAATGGCTACCAAATA
>BQNB010017868.1:2579-28933 GCA_026074375.1 Tanacetum coccineum
TATATCTCACACGGCCCTTCTTTCTCTATCTCACACGGCCCTTCTTTCTCTCTCTCATGCAGCCCTTCTCTCAGATAGCTTATGATTTGCTTAATCTATAAATGCAAAGAAATCTAAGCTAGAAACACTAAAAGCTAGCTAAAATTGAGGGTGAAAATGCTAAACTTAAGAAATTTAGGCAAAAAGCACAAATCCATATAAGCTCAAAAGTTCAATAAGCAAATCTAGAAGCTAATCTCTTGGAAACTTACTTAACAACTATAAAACTATAAAACTAAATGAAAAGATCTATTCTTATAAGCTAAAAATTAGAATTTAAAAGCTACTTTAATCTTCCTACTGTTTTTGGCCTTTAAGGTTTTAGAGTGACTTTTAACAGCAAAATTAAGCTAGGTAAATAAGCTAGAAAATGTAAATTAAGACTTAATCTATATTAAGCTATAACTAAACTAAATCCTACTTGAATTTAAGAGCCTACAAACTATGAGTACCTAGCTAAAATCTAAGCTAAAAGTGACAGCAACCTTAAAATCTAGACTTATAAGCTAAAAACAAGAATTTAAAAGCTAATCTTAAAACTGCTACAGTTTATGGTGTTTTTGGTATTTAGATGACTTTTAAAAGCAAAATTATGCTAGTAAATGAAGTTGGAAATGGAAAATAAGAAGTGAATTATCCTAAGCTATATTAAAACTAAAACAATCCTAAATCTAAGCTTCTAATTCCTATTTTATCTAGCTTAAAATAAGGCTTAAAGATCAACAGTACTAACTGATGTTAGTACTGCTGGTGCAATTGGCACAAACAAAGACCAAAAGTGCAGGTTACCCTAGGGATTCTATTGCACTAAACACACTCTAACAAGAGTGTACAACTAAATGCAAACAAGATCTAAGCCTTTTAAAGCTTAGATTAAAATTTGCACAAGTGAAATTTAAAGAAAAATTACCCTGGTGCTGGCACACTTATATTAAGCTCAAACTTTCTAAATTTCCAAATCTAATTTATGAAAACTCATTTCCTAATGTTTTTAACTAGATTCAAAGCTGTCTCAAAAAGGTTTACACAAAACTTTTGACTTTTGATAGTCAAATAAGCTTATGCCAAACACCCCTTTACCATTTTGACAGAAATGACTTTTAAACTTAAATTGCAAAACTACCTAATAAGCACTAACTACCAGATGATTTTTAGATTATAACAACCCTAACTAACATGAATTAACAACTGATTAAGCATTAATCTAAGATTTAAACTAATTTTCTACTATTTTTGGTTTTTTAAAGGTTTTTAAGACAATTTTATAAAAGACTATGATCTAAACTAAGAAAGTTAAAAACAGATAAACAACTATGATTATTAAGCTAGTTAAAAACACAAATAAGCACTAATAAGCAAATTAAATAAGCAAATAAGCAGATCTAAGTTTAGAAAGCTATTAAACTAATATCATAGCAAAGAAATCTTTAAAGGAAAATTACAATGCACTTAGCCTAACAAGAGGACATTTTTAAGGCAGCTACAAGCTCCCTAGCTTATCAATAAGCTAGGGTATAAGTCCTTGGGGATCCTTCCCTTTTAGATCCCCCTTCCATAAGCTCAAATCTAATGAATTCCATGATAGATGTAAGTTAAACTGTTTTAAGGTTTAAAAGGATTATTTCTGAATTGATTAAGCTCTATTTCATCTTATAGACTGAAAGAGCTTATTTGAGAAAATTTGGCTAATTTAGAGGGCTTATGAAGTAAAAGAGATTAAGAAAATTAAAAACAACTGAATTTCATTCATAAAAAGTTTGCTTATAATGCTTTAAAAGGAAAATTACAAGATTAGAAACAACATTAAACTAGGAATTTTAAATTTAAGCTAAAACTAAATTAAGGCTCTCTTTTCTGTGTGTGAAGAGTGAGGCTCTATTTATAGTGCCAAGCTGAAGCATCTAGACCCTCTTGCCTTGCTCTCCAATCTTTTAATCTCATCCCTTCATTCTCTTAATCATTGGATCATGATTAATAGCCGTTGGATCATTTATAGACACTTGAGGATTGCCAAGCTGTCATTCTTTGATTGAGACAGCTTGTGCTTCCTTTGTGAGAGAGTCTAGTACAAAATCCACATATAATTGTGCTTCTTCATTAATGACGTGGCCTGGAGCTTGAGAGAACCAATGAGATGCTTTGATTTGACACATTTGTCCCTGCCATCTTGTTAGGGAGCTTTTGAATTGACTAACGCACCCTTTGATTTTGATTTGCCCTTTGTTTTACCCTGGTTAGTAAAATGATAGTAACGATGAATAGTCTATGGTTCTTCACGCATTTTTATAACTGAAAACGGGGTAAATTCAGTTAGAACTATGGTCTCTTGACATTTTCAGTCCTTCTCTTTATTTACTCCCTTTCTAGTTATAATTAGGTTTCAGAGATTGCAAAACTAGCCCTTGTGGTTAATGAAAAGGGAAATGGGCTAGGGTTTGGGGCTTAAGGATCCGAGTAAGGTATTTAAGGCCCATTACTGGTTTTTGAGGCCCAATAAGGGTTTCTATGGCCCATTAAGAGATGAGGGGATATTTTTGGCTTTTTGTGAAACTTTGAGGGTTAAAGTGAACTATTGTGGGGTTTTGTCTTGTAGTGGTTTACTGTTGTTGACTGGATTTGACTGCGATCTTTGACTTTCTAGCTTCGGCTTTGATTCACTCTTCTGTTCTCGTGTCCGTGCTTGCTTGTTTTTGACGGTTTTCATGTGATTTTTGATATATCTGTACATACACACACAAAACACAAATACAAGCATATTTTTGCCATTTTTGGTTTGTTTTGTGATTAATTGGGCTATTTTAAGCATAAATGGATTTGTGTATTTTACACTTATCACTACACTTTACCGTGGCATGATTGGATCCCTTATGTATCTAACATCCAGTAGACCTGACCTTATTTGTGAAGTCTGCTTATGTGCTCGGTATCAGGCAAGGCCTACTGAAAAGCACTTACATGCGGTTAAGCAGATCTTTCGATACCTAAAAGGAACCATTAACATGGGTATCTGGTACTCAAAGGATACCGGTATGTCTTAAACAGCATATTCAGATGCAGATCACGCGGGGTGTTAAGACACTAGACGTAGTACATCTGGAAGTGCTCAATTTTTAGGTGATAAACTTGTTAGCTGGTCTTTCAAGAAGCAAAAGAGCACTGCGATCTCGAGTACAGAGGCTGAATATTTTGCCTTATCTGGGTGTTGTGCTCAAATCCTTTGGATGCGATCACAACTAACAGATTATGGGTTTCAATTTAATAAGATTCCTCTGTACTGCGATAACAAAAGTGTGATTGCTCTATGCTGCAACAACGTTCAACACTCTAGAGCAAAGCACATCGATGTACGATACCATTTTATAAAGGAGCAGGTGGAGAATGGCATTGTAGAACTCTACTTTGTTCGGACGGAATACCAACTGGCTGACATCTTCACCAAACCCTTGCCTCGAGAAAGATTCAACTTCTTGATCGAAAAGCTCAGAATGAAAAGTATGTCTCCGGAAATGTTAAAACGTCTAACAGAGGAAAACAACGAGTAATGGTGGTAACTTGTCATATATCCTATGTATTATATGTATATACACAAACATAAAAACCCAAAATGATTTTTCATTTTATATAAATTTTTCAAAAAAGAAAATATAAAAATATAAAAACAGAAAACAAAATAAAAAATTAAAAAATCAGAAAAATACAAAAATAGTTTTTCATGACATGTTTTCTAGCATCGATAATATTTACAGCTTCAGAAATGTCATTCAATAATGGCACAAAGCCGTAAATAAAGTTCGAATAGAAAATATGACATATGGCTTATAGTAAGGCTTGTGTTTACTTTGCAACACAACCCGTGATTCCTATATCAAATAAGTGTACGTGTCAGTGCATTTATTTATGTCAAACGAGAGAAATCTTGTTTTTAATGGTGTTGTTTTTTTGAAAAATAATTAAACATATCAGTTTCTCATCAGAAATGATTTTAAAAGAGGTTTCTATCACTCAAACAATGTCTACAACTCTTTCAATAGAAAACAAGACATTATTTGAGGGGGATAAATAGTAAAATTCTTTCAAAATGATCTTTGTAGGATCGTTATTCCTTAATGAAACACTGATATACTGTCAACTATGCGGAATCTAGTTGGCAGTACTTAAGAAGAACACATGTATGATAAGTAACGAATACAATATCACAAAAGTAATTATGAAATGCACTAAGCTCATGACACTGAAGCTCAACATATATGTATGCAATTTAATGCAGATAATGTGTCTGTGTAGATGTTCAACCCGCAACATCCAAATTGTTCCGACATGGTATACATTCGTTGTCCGGCAAACCGGCACAGTGAGAGTACTTCCAAATGGGGATGCAATTTCCCAAATAATCTATATCATACACTTGCACTGACTAATTCCAGTAATTAAAGTTCATTATTCAAGGGCAAATAGTGGGTTATAGTACTTAATGAACACTCATAATTTGTATAAAAGTGTACTTGCGTCCAATCGTAAAACAATGCATGTTTCTCACCCCAAAGTTGTAAATCAATGTAATTGTATAAAAGCGGGGCTATGATTCACGTACGTTGAATGGTTTGATATCTAAATCAAATAAGTAAATCGGATTGGCAATCCATAATGCAACCTAATTAAATGTAGTCGTATGAGTATGATGTATTTAATATAAATACAATATCACATGTTATATAGTTACACCACCACCTAATAGTTCTTGTTTAATTTTAAAAGTTGAAATAATAATTAAATCGTACTTGTCAATATAAAGTTATATGTGTTTGTATCGTAAAGAAAATAATTATTTTTCTGTTCAACAATGTATTATTTGTTAAAAATATATGATTTAATATTTTTTATTGATTATGTAATGATATTATATAATTAGTGTAATTGTTTTATAAAATAATATATAAAAGTAAAAATAGTGCACAAGGTTTTATAAACCTCATATCCTTATCGTTTTAACCCGTTTTATACGTTTCTTATATCCACGGTTTCGTATTAAGAAAATCTATCAAAATATTATATTTATAATATTTTAGCATTTATAAAACTACTTTTATAAAACTACTTTTATGTAATTAATTATATAAAATTTGCAAAAAGAATAACTCATTCATTTTAATTCAGGTTTGCTTGTTCTTTACATGTATGGATTCGTGACGAGATAAACTATGTTAACAAAATGCTTGCTAAATTTATAAAAATCTAGGTTAACTCAGACAAGTACTATCATTCGTTTAATTTCCATTTTTTGAGTTTCTTATGTGCTTGGATTCCTCATGACAAGTACTATCATTATAAAATATTCCCATTATTTTACCAGGTCTGAAACAGTGAGGATTTTTATAAAATAACTTATATAAAAACACTTTTATACTTTTAATTATTGTAAACTTGCAAATGTCATAACTTCCTCGTTATAGCTTGGGTTTTTCAAGTTCTTATATGCTTACGACCTTGTATGGGTACTATTAAATATTTTTTTTTTTAAATATAAGATAACTACTTTGTTTTTCGAATTCTAACAGTAGGTATTAAAAATAGTGGGTTTGTTTATGTGTAATAATTTAGGGTTTATAAATCCATTTCTTGAGATATCTTGTACAAGTCTTTTATCATATTTTCTACCATGAGTCTTACTAATTTTAGGTCCTCTAATTAGTCTATAGTGATTGTCTAAAATAAAGTGTCCTCAAAATATTTGTACATAAACTTTGTGAATAAAACTTTCAACACAAGTTAATTCATAAACTAAACATATAAATTAATTAGTACTTATATTAAGTGTGTACTTTCATTTTAAGTATTGTTTCACCAACATTTATATATAATTCAAACCATGTATGACCTTATATTGTTCCATAGTTCATAAAATACAAACCTAGGTGGTGATTCACATATATATCAAGTATGTAAACATGTAAATGAATGAATGGAAATGTTAAAGCTTAAATAGACCTTAGAGATGTGTAGGAGGATGATGAACACAAGCTTACACTTAAGCTTAAACCTTAGAAATCAAACCCAAGATCAAAACCCTAATGAGAAAACCCTAGAAATCTCCTTGCTATAACCCTTGTTAAACCACAACCCAAGCTTCCAAATCAATCCCAAACACCTTAGATATGCTTACTAACAATGCTAGAACACTTGTAGCTTTGTAGAATAAAAATCTATATGAAACCCTAATAAATTTTGAGTGAGCCATGAGCTTTTAGTGTGTAAGGAGAGAGTTTTATCTTTGCTAGTGAATGAATGAGAGTGTATGAGTTAAATGATTCCTAGGTCCTTCCTTATGTAGTAAGTGTTAATGTGTAGTAACCTTAAACTAACCATGGTGAGCTAGTTGGTTAAGGGTACATTGTGTAAGTTCTCTCCTCCTCCCTAGGAGGAGGGATATACCTTATGAAAGGGGGGAGCATACACTAGATTGGACAATTACTAGAAACTTGCATCCATGGTACTTGGTTTGAAGTTTAAGAAAGCATATTTATTGGATGATTAAATGTTTATTTATTCGTATTAATCCTTAGGTCCAGTTGTAGGATTATTAGGGTAGGAAATGAATTAATTTTATGTATTAGGTATAAAAGTGGGTATTTGTTTGAGTATAGATGGGTATTGGTGCTTACGGGTATGCCTAAATGTAATTTATTACGAAACGTAAGCGTTTTACGTAACCAATAAAAATAAAATAGTAAAAGTTATAAATTATACTCTTAATAATTATATAACACTTGATTGACATAAACTTTAACTTGTTTGGTGTCTGTTTACGTTGAATGTTGATTTTTAGTTTACGCGATTTAATTATACGATAATAATTCAAAGCGAACGCGTAAAACTCTAAAAATAAATAATGGTAATAATTGAGTCAGAAAATGACCTAAAATAACGGGTTGTTACCGTCTTCTACCATTAAAGGAGCCTTGTCCGCAAGGCTCAAGATGGGACACTTATCGAGGGTGCGGTTTTTGTGAAGAGTTGTGGATACTTCTTCCGGAATTGATTTTCACATTCCCATGTGAACTCAGGACCTCTCTTGGAGTTCCATCAAACTTTGATGATGGGGATACGGCTTTGCTTTAACCGCTAGACTTCACGATCCATAATTCCTACTGGTTCTTCAAGAAGCAGACGTTTATCATTAGATGTGTATTCTCATCAACGAGATTGCCATGGTTTGTAGAAAAACACTTCTTTAATTGGATACATGAAAGTGCTATGAACCTGCTTAACTTGTTAAGGGTAGTTTGCATCTATAAGCAACGGTTCCCACTTTGGCTAACACCTTGAAAGGTCTAATATATCTCGGGTTCAACTTCCCTCGTTTGCCAAAATGTACGACCCCTTTCCAAGGTGATACCTTTAATATAACTCGGTCACCAACTTGAAATTCTAAAGGCTTACGCCTTACATCGGTGTAACTTTTCTGGCGATCATGAGTAGCTTGAATTCTTTTCTTGATTTGGATAATTCTTCACGGGTTTTTTTGGGGTCTTCATGATAAGTTCTGGACCGGTGAGTCTGAGCGTCTCCGACCTTGGCCTAACAAACGGTGATCGACACTTTCGACCATAAAGTGCCTCGAGTAGGGCAGCTTTAATACTAGCATGATAACTATTATTGTATGAAAATTTGATCAGCGGTAAGTGTCCTTCCCAACCATTCCCGAAGTCTATCACGTAAGCGCGTAACATACCTTCTAATGTCTGAATGGTCCTTTTGCTTTTCCCATCAGTATATGGATGGTATGTCGTACTCATATCCAACCGAGTACCCAAAGCCTTCTGAAATGACCTCCAGAAATTTGACGTAAATCTATCGTCACGGTCACAAATGATTGAGACTGGTATTCTATGTCTCGTGACTACTTCTTTCAAGTAGAGTCTTGGGAGTTTTTTCTCCATATGGTGATCATTTCCCTCATCGGTAAAAGTTTTGCAGACTTGGTAAAGGTTGGTCTACAATTTCCTTATGGTATCATGACCATTGACGTCTTTGGGAGCTTTGGGTGACATAAATCCAATGTGATTATTGTCCCACTTACATGAGGATCTCTGGTGCACAAACAACAAGATGGTTTTGGTGTTCTGCTTTGACTTTGATGAAAACCCGTCAAACACATAGTTAACAAGGTGGCAATGTCGGCTTTCATGTTAGGCCACCAATATAATTGCTTCATATCTTGGTACATTTTGTCGGAACCCGGATGAACAGAATATTTTGACTTGTGAGACTCATGCATAATCAGAGTCCTTAGATCACCATAGCACGGCAACCAACTTCTGTTATTCAAACACAGTGTTCATCTGCACGCGGTTCCAACTTCTCTTTCCTGGGTTTTTCTGGGTCCTTTCGATATTTTCAATCAGCATTTACCTCCCTATTCTTCAGACTTGAGGTTTTTTTGTTTTCTTCCTCAGTCTGAGCTTAAAATGTGCTTGGGAAGGTCTAAACCAAGAGTCAATTACTAATGGCTCGAAACCCGTAATGAATTTCTCAAATTTTGCTTTACCCAGGTTGATAACGAATTTTAAAATCGTATCACTGAGCAATTCTAACTAACGACGTTTTGTTCATGTTCAGTTCTTTACACTGATCCAAGATATGTTGTATACGTTTTTATGGTCAGTAACACGGTCAATTGGTTCATAACAGATAGGCCTCTAAATCTTTAAGCGAACACTTACTGCTACCTCACCTCCTAGTCATTTTCGATGAGTAGCTGGTAGTTCTTCTCGTGGATTTTCAATTGTCGTGATGCATAATCAATCACCTTTTCTCTTTGCATTAGCACAATGCCCAAGCCTTTGATCGAAGCATCACTGTAAACAATAAAGTCTTCACGTCCTTCAGGTAAAGCTAAGATAGGTGCACTGCATAATTTCTCCTTCAATAGTTGGAAATCTGTTTCTTGTTTGTCACCCTACTCAAACTTGACCTTTATAACAACTCGAAATTTTCATAATATGTTAAATTTCCATTATTAAGTTTGATGAGTGTACAATCTATCAATTATATAAGAACTTGGCTTTTTCAAGGAAATTTTTTGCTTTATTACATTACTTACTTTGCCAATATCTCAATATGCAACATTTCTTGCATAACTAAAGTTAACGGGCTTAGGCAACCTACATATGGAAATCCTATCTTCATATATGTCAAGCAATCATCATAATATGTCAATTCAATATCATAATATCATTATTACAAAGTACATTACTCATATAATGTGTCATTTGCAACATTATATCAAAAAAACGGGCTTTAAACGTTATAGTCAGACTCTAAAACTCTGAATATCATGAAAGATTAACATCTAAAGTGAATGCACAAGATACTAAAGCATATTTACAAGTAATATAACATCTCATTTGAATATAAACTCCCTCCAAGTCAAAGTACAAGTCTTTAAAAACTCAATATACAAGTCATTAAGCA
The DNA here is from genome assembly GCA_026074375.1 of Tanacetum coccineum. Taxonomy (NCBI): domain Eukaryota; kingdom Viridiplantae; phylum Streptophyta; class Magnoliopsida; order Asterales; family Asteraceae; genus Tanacetum; species Tanacetum coccineum. The sequence goes on from BQNB010017868.1 coordinate 12,090, forward strand.
TGATCTCCAAAATAGCTGTTTTACCTCCGTTTTCATTCTAATTTCTTCACCACCACTTGTGTACAAGATACTATAATTATAAATTTTGTAACCTATTAATTCTAGTCATAATCTATTATACATTCTTTTTTCACTCAAAACCCTAATTCAAAACCCTTAAACCCTAAAAACCAAGCTAGTTTCTAAACCATGACTCGTTTCTTGATTTTTATCCATTGTAAACTCAAACCAACTCTCAAATAAGTGGTAATAACATAAATTACAACATTCTCAATCACTTTCCATCATCATTTCACCATATTAACAACAATGTACAAGAAATACAAATCTAGAAAACCCTAATTATGCCCTAATTGTAACTTTTGACCCGTTTACTCATTTTCTACCCATTTTAACCCAAACCATTTAAAACTTTTTTTTTGTGGTTGATTTATAATCCTTAATATAAGTTTAGGGATCCAGTACCTTTCTATTCCTAATCAAATGTACATGAAATTCAAGCTTGAAAACCCTAATTAAGCCCTAATGTACCCGAAATCAAAAACCTTTTTACAAAATAACCCATTTTAACTAATTTTCTTGCAACCAAGCACCTCAATGACAACCACCTTACCTACCTAGCTGCTTACAAGCACCTCTCTTCAAATATCTTCATCTTATGTAGTATAAAATTGATCACATGGTTCTTGTTTTCATTTTGCTTAGCCGCGGCATGCAAAGGAGTATCCAACTCATTCTAGCTAGTTTCTAGCTTAACCAACATATCTAATAGACCCTCCTCATCACCCTCTAGACGTCCTACATGTCCTCTTCAGATCACATAACCTCCCTTGGCCTCCAAGTTCAATTCGCCTATAAATAGAAACCATAACACTTCATTTTTCTTCATCTCCACTTTCCTCCTCATATACCCTTAAATAGAAGCAATCCTTTGCTCTAAGAGACACTAAGAGGTCTTAAGAACGCTCAAGTTCAGAAAGGAAGCAAAAGAAACCAAGAAACAAAGCCCTGGAGTCGTTATTCTAGGCGTACGAAGCTAAAAGTCCTGATTTTGACCCGTTTCTAAGCTATAAGCCCAAGACTAGGTTCTCTGAGCTTATATTCTTATTATTATACCCTATAATGTTCATAATGGTCATTGCTAAAATCATAATATAAGCTTTGAAACTAAAATAACTATGTGTATTTGCCTTTTTTATCCAATAAACCGTTACTCCGAAACCCTAAATTTTTCACGGTTTTTACTAATAATCTTTGGAGCTAAACGTGTAAACCATTTGTTTATAATCTATTCCTACTAAGCTTATATATTGTTAAAAAAGTGCTTTGATAAGTCATGGAAAGAATTTGAACTTATAACACTGCGTCGCGGTTTTCATTTTGATGACCTAATTTGACCCATCTTAAGGTTTTGCTTTCTAGCTTAACGAATCGTTTAATTTTAAACTTGCGTTGGTTAAATTTCATATTTAGTGTATTATAACTTATAAATGGTCTACTGAAATGTTAAATAAGCTTGCATGACATTTTGGGATAGGACTAGTTTTGTAATTATAATCCATGCAAAGTTATTATGTAACTTTCGGAACTTATAGCTAAAGCTATAAATGTTCATTTTATCAAAGTTATATACTACAGGGGGTCTATTATGTCACTTTTCAAAGTCAGGTTTACTTGGTATATTTTTAAAGTTTGAAGGACCAAAGTTTGTGAAAATGCAAACTTCTTATAGGGTATATTTTGCCACTTTTCATATCAAGGGTTCTAAATGTTACATTTTGAAAAAAATATAAAAAATGTATTCAAATAACATTATTAAATCACCTCTAATTTAATTAAACCTTGGCGTGTCCTACCATTTCCAGTTATTGAGCCAACACTTTAAAACCAATTATATTACTTGTATCCACAATACTAGGGAGCTTCATATTAAGAGGTTTCATCTTGGTATTACGTTCTTACTGAGTTATTGGGTTTACGATTTAAAGTTCCCTAGCTTCTCAACGTTACTGAATGACCTCTGAATTATGATGGCCTGAACGGTGAATAATTTACTCCAAACAAATTCAATCTAAGATGATATTCATTATAATGTAAAACATATTCAATCAAACTAAGACTTGATATATTACCCCAGGTTGCCTGTGACGAAGCCGTTACTTTCATTCCATATACATTTGCTATCAATTTCCCTATTACCGGTTCAGGTGAAGATTCAACCTCGCCTTTACTTTTTTATGTTTATAAACCGCGAGGGGATACATGCTTGTTACAAAATCTTTTACTATAATCGTTTATCTTATAAACAATGTGATTACTTTTAAAGAACTTAGTGTGATTTAAAACTCGCCATATCTCTCTTTTTCCCTCCTCCGGTCTTTCTTCCCCTTCGTTTGCCCTGACGACGAGCTGGCGAGGTTAACTCACATGAAATCCTCCACTAACGTCCTTTAAAAGTCCCCCCCCCCCCCAATACATTGTTTAAGATAACCCCCCCCCGAGCTATGTAAAAGATTTCCCTCGTAACAAGAGACCTCCCCCATCGCGGGTTTATTAAAACCATGTAAATAACGTTAAAAGGCGGAGGTTATGAATCCTCAATGTAACACCCTTTATCACAAACTTCCATATTGGCACTCCATTCCCAATCTTGAAACACTTTTTCACATATCTTGTGGAGTTTTTACTTTTAAGTCTTGTTTCCAAGATAGCACAAACCTAAATTTTTTCACTAGTGACTAAATTTAAAATCTCCTTTTGCTTATCAAGGGTGGTATTCATACCCCTGATATTCCAAACACCAACCTTAAACTTCATAAGCATCATCATCGAGAATATTACCCTCCATACCAATCACCTCATTCCTTTCCATAGACCCCTATAGTTATAACTTTGATAAAATGACATATTCAGCCCCTTTAGTTATAAGTTTCAGAAAGTTACAATATATACCCCTTGCATGGATTATAATTACAAAACATGTCCAAATTGCCATGCAAGCTTAGTTTAACATTTCAATAGACATTTATAAGTTATAATAAACTAAAATATGAAGATTTAACACAACGCAAGTTTAAATTAACGATTCGTTAAGCTAAAAAGTAAAACGGGTCAAATTAGGGTTTTAAAATGAAAACGCGCGGGTTTTAAGATCAAATTCTCTCATGACTTATCAAAGTACTTATTTTAACATTATAATAACTTATTAGAATAGATTATAACAAAAGTTTACAAGTTTAACCCATAGTTTAAGTAAAAACATGAAATTAGGGTTTCGGGTGTACGGTTTTGGATCAAAAAGGCATAACACATAGATTTTTGAGTTCAAAGCTTTATATTATGATTTTATCAAGATCATATGAACATTATAACATTATAAAAGCAGATCATAAGTTTAGATAACCTGGTCTTAATCTTATGGCTTAGAAATGGGTCGAAATCGAGACTTTTGACTTCGTATGCCTAGTATAATGACTTTAGGGCTTCGTTTTCTTCAGGGCTTCAATTCTTGAACGTCTTTTATGATCCTAGGATCATATGGGAGCAAAGGATTGCTGCCTTATGGGTTATAGAAAGAAGATAGGGGGTGCGAGTATGAATGAACACATAGGAGTCCTATTTATACCCATTTGAAGGTATAATGAGTAAGCAAGCTTCATGATCTGGTCTTGACACATAGAGGGTCTAGTTAGGGAGGTGTTAAAGCTAGAAAATGATGTGTGGAAGTCTAGGAAACTAGCTTTGGTGAGGTGGTTGTCCATTTTGATGCCACGGCTGAACTAAGCAAAAGAGAGGCCATGTGCTCTCAATTTTGACCAAGGAATGGTCTAAGCAGCTGGGTAAGCAGCTTGAAGGTTTCTATATGAGGTTTACATAAGTTATTTGCACTTGGAATGGTTTGAAATGGGTCAAAACTGAGTATGAAAGGGTTCGGGTCTGTTTTAGGGTTCGACTAGGTTTTCACAAGTTTTCAAGCCTTTATTTCATGTATAAATGATTAAGGATAGTTAATACATGTTCCTAAGATCTGATATAAGAAGGATTAACAAGTATTAGCTATTGGTTTGGGTTAAAACGGATTAGAATTGAAGAAATGAGGTCACGAGTTTATTTAGGGCACATTTAGGGTTTTCTTGACTTTCTTGGTTTATATTTTGCATACTCTTGATTAGGAATGATGGAATTCAAATCCTAGGGCTTATATAAAGTATTATTAATGAAGTTTGGTCATTGGTTTAAGTTAAAATAGGTTGAAATTGAAAGAATAAGCCGTGGCTTGGAATTAGGGCTCATATTATACTTTTAGGGTTTTCTAACTTTGTAATTCTTGTACATTGTTGAAAAAAGGATGGTTAATGATAGATAAAGGTTTCTAAACATATTTTATGGGTTTACAATGACTCTTGGTTTCTTACTTGAGAATGAGATGGTCTGAAAATGAGTAAACGGGTCAAAATCACAATTAGGGTACAATTAGGGTTTTTTGGATTCGTTTCTTGTATAGTTGAAGTAGAATGATGAAATAATAATGGATTATGATTGAGAATGTTGTAATTTATGTTATTATAACTTATTTAAGAGTTGGTTTAGGTTTACAATTGGTAAAAATCAAGATACGGGTCATGATTTAGAAACTAGCTCGGTTTTAGGGTTTAGGGTTTTGAATTAGGGTTTTGAGTATAAAAAGATGTATGAAAGCTGATGAATAGAATATTTAAGGTTTATACATTGTAGAATGAGTGTAGTAGCTTGTACACAAGTGGTGGTGAAGGAATTATAATGAAAGCAGAGGTAAAACGGCTATTTTAGAGATCATGCTTAATGACTTGTACATTGAGCTTTTAGAGAATTGTACTTTGAGTTGAAGAGATTTTTATATTTCAAATGAGATGTTATATTGCTTGTATATATGCTTTAGTATCTTGTGCATTCACTTTAGATGTTAATCCTTTATGGAATTAGGGTTTAGAGATATCCGATAACGGTTTAAAGCCCATTTTGATATAACGTTGCAAATGGTACATTATAGGAATAATGTACTTTGTAAAAATGATATTATGATATTGACTTGATATATTATGATGATTGCTTGACATATATGAAGATAGGATTGCCATAGATAGGTTGCCTGAGCCCGTTAACTTTAGTTATGCAAGAAATGTTGCACATTGAGATATTGGCAAAGTAAGTAATGTAATGTAATAAAGCGAAAAATTTCCCTGAAAAAGGTGAGTTCATATATAACTGATAGATTGTACATCATCTAACTTAATAGATGGATATTTACATTTATGAAAATTGCAGGTTGTTATAGTCTCCACCCCTTACAGAAATCTCATCCCGAGATTTAATTGAACTTGAAGTGATGATTGAAAATAAATGAGGATATTTGGCACGAATTTCGTCTTCGCATTCCCATGTAAACTCTGTTCCTATTTTAGAGTTCCATCGTACTTTGATTATAGGAATACGACTTCGCTTGAGTTGCTTGATCTCACGGTCCATAACTTCCACTGGTTCTTCTACAAAGTTGAGTTTGTCGTCGAGTTGAAGTTCTTTTATTGGAATAATAAGAGATTCGTCGGATAAGCATTTCTTGAGATTCGAAACGTGGAAAGTATTGTGGATACTACTAAGCTCTTCAGGAAGCTCTAGTTTGTACGCTACTGGGCCAATTCGTTCAAGAATTTTGAATGGTCCAATGTATCGGGGATTAAGCTTTCCTCATTTTCCGAATCGAAAGATACCCTTACGGGGTGATACTTTTAACATAACACGATCGCCAACTTGAAATTCTAAAGGCTTTCGCCTTACATTGGCGTAACTTCTTTGTCGATCTCTTGCAGCTTGCAAGCGTTGACGAATTTGTACGATCTTTTCAGTGGTTTCTTGAATTATTTCTGGTCCCGTAAGTTGAGAATCTCTAACTTCGGCCCAGCAAACAGGTGATCTACACTTTCATCCATAAAGTGCTTCGAATAGTGCTGCCTTGATACTGGCATGATAACTGTTATTGTAGGAAAATTCTACCAATGGTAAATGTTTATCCAATCCTTTTCCGAAATCTATGACACAAGCTCGTAGCATGTCTTCGAGTGTTTAGTCTTCCGTTGCAGTAAATTTGGGGGTGTGACAGATTGGTATCAGAGCTCTTGGTTATAGAGAACTAGGTTGCATTAGTAACTCTAGACTATAACTGGCTCTTAAGGACACATCATAATAGCATGCGCACTATCTATTTCCTAAGTCAACAACTGTTTGGCACGATATCATTAAATATCTAAATTATCACTTGTCAGTCATGAAAAACATATTCCATTAGACTACACATTATCATTCACCATCTTGGAATAACATATCCTATGGATTATGTATTTGTAACATCCTAGTGCAAGGTATCTATCATGACTCTCACCAAATAATTAACACTATAACCAACATCACACTACGAAGAGTTACTTACACAATGTTATGGATTTTGCCAGTAATTACATCCTTACTATCTCATTTCATGAGAGTTACCTACATAAACACTTCGAGATACCTTGCTAATCACCCACTCGTTGCTTCACTACACAAGGACTCATTATAGCAACTGTTGTAAAATACCTATACTACTATCCACTATGTCGGTATACCCTTAAAAGTATTTCAAAGTATATAAAAACCTACCAGAAAGCATGTGCCGCTTGAGTACACCAATAATTTGCGAATGTCACATCATCGGGAAACGTGAACAACAAACTCTTAATGAGAAGAAATTGAAAACACGCCCGGTAAAAGTAAGATACAATAGTCGCAATTAGCAGTCACAAACTACGGAAAGAAATTTAAGACATAAAGGTTTACACCAGCCCCTGAGTCGAGAATAATATGAACTCCATGGATATGCACCTATTGTCCGGAAGCCTAACCCAACATCCGGTCACCAGATTGGGTCTTAAACCATATGGGATACCACTAATAATTGCGAGGTAAATTTTCCCATAACAAACAAGAAACATACCAATGTTTAAAATCCAACACTCCTAGACATATCCTCGAGACATAGTATGCATAACCATTCAAAACGTGCAATACACCTTATCTTAAAAATAGATGACACTCATAAGTTAATCTTTACCCAAATATGGAATATAAGAAGAAGAAACCCTACTTTGTCGTATGCAGGGTGTATTCGAGAAATGTCTCAATCACTTTCCAGCAACGTACCTGACAACTCCCCGGAACAGGAAGCCGCCACGGGACATCCCATTCCAAGAAGACTCGACTCGCCAACCTCTCAGGCAATCCAATTACCTGAACTGGAGCTAACTTTGACCCCTGCTACAGAGCGTGAACACTCCCAAGAAATAAATAACCACAGTGTTCCTACACTAATATCACAAGCACCTGGACCATCTCGAAAGAGAAGTAGATCACCATCATCGCCATTCTTCCCAGATGCCATTACCTTCTCTGACGGTAAACCAGCATCCGAGACATCAGAACTCAACCCAGAAGATGTGACGGCCAGACTAGAGGACCTGGAAGTAGAGATTGACACTCTTCATGCAGACACCGAAGACAAAGAGCTTCTGATCTCCGAATTGCAGGATTCTCTCGCAGCTGCCGAGAATGAGATCGCAATATTGCAGATAAGGGTAGCTGATGCCGAGGACAGACACGCTGAGGATCATGAACAAATTCAGAAAATTCTAGCCCGCCTAGGCCTATAAGCAAGACAGCGAGACTCGCTATAACAATGTATCCCAGCTTGCAAGGAAACATCTAGGCAGAGAAATTAATAAAGACTTGTACTTTGCGTTCATGAAATAATAAATGAAATAACAATTCTGCCCTAAAAAGTTCCTGAGTACGTTTACCCAGTATAGGGGAAACCATATATTTGATAATTTTTGGAATCAAATGACAAGCATCGTAATGCGCCAATGAAATAACAATATCAAAATTACTGCTCAAATACAAAACAAGTATGCTCATTGTTCAACAAACGAAGAATACAATCATGTGCTCAGTAAACGGAGGTAGGGAAACTATTTCCAATGAACACTATGAAATTTAAAGGATCATTTCGAAGGACCCACACATTGTGCTTCAAACGAAAAACAGTAACCCTCACCAGATTCAATTCTTTCTTGCACTATTCGACATTTTGTCAGTCCAAAATTCTTTTCATTCACAATCAATGAGCGCCTCTTCAATGAAATACATAATGCGTTTAAAGGCTTACCAGGTAATAACCTCGAATCATACCAAGATGCGAGGTGGGGTACATAGAAATATATGATTATAACGGGAAGGGTGAAACAATAAAATACACCACGCAAAAACCTATTCAATCAGATCCATAATATTTCTATTCATAGTACAACAAAATGCAAAATATAGGAAATGCAACAAAGATGTAAAAGGCTAAAACGACGGATACATCACCGTGTGAGAAGAAACACATCGGGTAGACCAGTAAAATAAGCGATGTGATGATTATGATCATAACGGGAGTGAAAATATCAATTGGGAATCCCATGAGGATTGGTAATCGGCAGTTTCGAGGAAGAGGATGAGAAACGTGAAATCGTAAAGTGGGTGATAAATTAAGACGAGGAGTGAGTAAAGTGAAACTTGAAAGATATAGGAAAAAGGGGGCGGTATAGTGGGTAGGAGTTGTGGGAAATATCGATTTAAAATATTTAGGATGGACATAGTCATGTTTAGCAAGAGCGATCACAACCAAACCCTAAACTTCCAACAAAAGCAATTTTTCAAAATAACTTATACGCTGGGATAATAATTTTACACACATATAATACACACCATCATATGAAATGATATACACGTAGTAAGATAAACACATAAGGTGAACATAAACTTTCAGAGGACCATATGAGTGGTAGAAAGTAGCAAGGGAATAATAAACCTCAAATCAACATATAACATAACATCATTCATCAGGTGTTTGGGAGACACGACAACTTATATACATCACGAGTCTCTATACCAACTACGCTTACAATCACAAACAAATAACTAAATGAAAAAGGGATGTCAATGTAAACCTAAGGTATACATAGCCTGATCAACTATGTATAAGTTAGGTCGACAGAGATATGCTTAATAGTACTTGAAGTAATAGAGAAAGTTTGAGCGCATACATATTTTACTCATTCATCAAATCAAAGACAACACTCAAGGAAACTATGAAAGTCTACGATTCATCAAGAATACATCATGAGAATTCAATCATACATAAACGAAACAAAGTTAAAGATGAAACATTCGATAGTTCTTTCTGGAGGATTCAACATAAGATTAAGTAAAACGCTCAAGAACAAAACGGTAAAACGACCCGCTAGCCTACCGACAAAACCTACTTCTTCCAGAAAACTTCCACGCCAATCGCCACAATCATGAGTGGCACAATAAGCCCTAGTATTACAATGATGTACTGGTGATCTTCTTCCTGTGGAACACTCGCCAAATAACAACCAACCACCACAACGAACACAACCGCAATCAAGGGAACGAGATACGACATTTTAATTTAAGGACATATGAGAATTTAAGCAAAGAAACTTATTTTATGTTTTGACAAATTTAAGAAATTGGCAAAGTGTATATATAGGGTGGAGGTAACGGTTCGCCACATTCTAGCCGTTGGAGCCCCACTTGCCACTTTTGTCCTTTTCTTAACCTATGCCACGAATAAGACGCTTAAATTCAGGGCAAAAGTTTCCGACTTGAAAGGACTACGACACCCCATAAAAATTTAAATCTTATTTCAAACCCTTAAGGTAAAATCAATCACCGAAAAAGTTTCAAATTGTTAAAATAATTACTTTGGGGAAAAGTTTACAAATTAATAACACTATCCATAAATCACTTTATAATACTGTAGAGGGACAACAATCATGTTCACTCAATTATTAAATTCAGAATTATCACGTAAACACTTTAAAATACTGGGTGGAGACAGTAGTCATAGTCACTCAATTGTTCCATTCTAGATGAATCAGGGCAAGGCAACAGTCACGAAGCAAACATTTTTTGATACTACAGAGATCAAATGCATTCATTTGAACTTACTAGGTTACTAATATGATAACCGTTGGTTTGCGAAAGTAGAAATACAAGTACATAGTTTAAGGCAACAATGTTTTATTCAGGGTAGTACAACAACATGGTTACAGCAATCCTTATACCATTAATTCGATGATTCACATTTTGAGTCGTATCTCACTACCCCAAATTCTAAAAAGAATGCATCATTCTTGGCTTGTTCTTGCCTAATTTTCTCCTCTTGCGCCTTTTTATTCATGACCTCTTCTTCCAACATTTCTTTTAAAGCTTCTTCATCCATACGAAGTTGATGTAAGTCTTTCTCGATAAGGGGGCAATTAGCCTGAGATGACGAACAACCTATACCCCCGTGTGTACGGCCAGAGTATTTTTCCTGAAACCAAGCCAACTTAGCATCCCTTTGTTTCTTTAGTTGTGCCGCCTTTCCATACATAGAAAGATGCAGCTTTCGATCCTTTTCTGAACATTCTTTTAAAAACGTGCAAATCAAAGCATGGCTCTCTTGAGAAATGTCGTTGCATTTCTCATAAGCTTTTCTAAGATCGTCCCTGACGGCGCATGAATCTTCAAACTGAAAAGCCATATTCAAAAGCACATCCTGACGACCCTTATCTTCGTTAATTAATCTTTGCACCAGGGCTTCGACGCCGGAATCAGTACGAGGAAGCGAACAGGCAATTTGAAGTATTTTGTAGTAGGATTTAAGTTTGAAAATTTGAGAGGAATGAGGTGGTATTTATAAGACAAAACGGGGAAAAGGAAATAATTTAAGATCTTGTCATTTATTCCAACGGATATATTTTCAACATTCTATCGTATCGGCTTGTCCTAATGACGACACATTCAATTAGGGATACGTAAGAACCAGTTCAAGAACCAATACCCTTAATCGTTCGCAAATCTACAATCTTTTGCAAACGTCTTGATTTCGGGATGAAATCGCATAACATGGGGCAAATGTAACACCTCAGAAAAATTTAGAGCTCTATATCACTTTACACAAGAACACGTGTCACAAGCAATTGCCAAAATTGCCATTACTTTCTAATAAAAGTTATCATTCGAGTGACATGCAATATTTTACGTTATTGAGAATTTTAATAGCAGGTATAAATCGTCTTTTTGTTTACGAATCAAAAAGGGATACTTTAGAAAACGCGTAGCAATAAGAAATCATAATTTCTCGCGCCTTGCGAAACAAGGTTGCACGACTATATCATTTGTGGACCCGTCCATACCTCAATAAATAAAACCATGAGTGGATCAATATTTATATATCACTAAATAAACAATGTACCTTGGCGTTTCATTTCCTCAAACTCTAAATATACAAACATATATTTAAGTCAATCAGTGGAAAGATTTCAAAGTAAACAAACCAACACTATCATTGCATTCTTACACCTACTGCCCTACACCTTACATGCACATGCTATGTTTTATTTCAATTTCATTTCAACTTCAATCCAACCAATAGTATCTAATCTTTAACAGTATTATAAAAAGGTTAATCATAACCAATAGTATCATACACCAGAGGTGTAAATAATGTCATTCACATGCATGGTCTCGGAGAGCTAGTAATCACCTTGCGTATAAATGAGGCACCATGTACGAACCAATTTATCTCAACTAAAAGTAGTAAAACGAGAATTAAAACAACACGGCTCGAGTGAAGATTTTTGTTTGGGACGCAAGGACTAAGGGGACGACGGGTTACTAAGGGTGTAAACCAAGAACGATTCGAGCTCTTGTCATCATCATTTCCTCCTCATCAACTAGCAACACTTGGACCTTCGTAAGTTACTTTGTAGCTTAACATTCATCATGCTATGTCATTTACCCTCGTAGTCTCATTCGCGACCAAAAAAAAACCAAATCATGTCCAGTTTGACAAGCTAGCCAAAAGCCTTGGCTTTACATAACAAGCGCACGGCGTATAGCCATGCACGTTTAATACATACGCATGCATGCAAAAACCTAGTCGTACCATGTCTAAACTAAACGCGCGACGTATGATAAACATGTAGGCAACGCACCATGCGTGTAAACACGTAACGAACCAAAAGACTTTGCGAAAACCTTAACCACGTCGTGATCAAATTGCATTGGCCACTAAGGACTAATACACCTTAGTATTACGCGTGAAATGTTGTTGGAAATTTTATGTCGTGACCTTGATGCATACCGTGGGTGTAACCAAGTAACCCAAATCGAACCATAGCGACCCTTCTCACTCGCTGTTGACGCGCCACAAACTCGGTTAGAGCGAGCAACCTGTGCTCGTTGGTTAGTGTCCAGACCCCGTAAGCCCTTGACACCGAGTTGCATTATGAGACACACCAATTGCACGCAAATAAGCCAAAAAGAAAGGGGCACTGCCTTGTTATGATTGTTGCACCACGAAAAGAATGCAACCACAGCAGCCGCTATTGGGTCTGCTCAAAACACACCAAGCGTCCTTGTGTCTCAACCTTTAAAAGGCCTAGTAACCTAAGTATTTGAGTCGGGCACATTGTGGGTTTTAATGGAGAACTAGATATGAATATTTTGAGCAAGATAGGAAAGGGAGAAACTGAAAATAATGAGTGCAAAAGTTCACTGTGTTGCGTCAGGTGAGCAGCAAAAAGAAAACGAAAAGTGGTAGGACATGTGCTTATTATACATATACACGTGATGGGTTTTGAAATATATATAAAAGAATGCATGTTTTCTTAATTTATGACAAGTTGACATAGGGAACTTTCATACTACTTTCATTTATAAATTTTGACATAGAGATATATTACATGCGTAGCTATCAAATTCTCGGTTCGAGCTCCAAATGGGTTGGCAGCTTGTTAACAAATATAAATTAGAAATGATATTTTTGATGGTTTAGAAGTATTAATTATGGAACCGAACTTTTAAACAGGTAAACGATTTTATCCCGGCTCATATATTTTAGTTGACACCAAAAATATTTTCAAAACTTATTTGATTTTAAAAACATGACTTTAAAATTCATATGATTTAAATTGTAAACCATGAAACATGAGAATATTAAATACAAGTAAATAATTTTTATAAAATTTTTAAACGTTCTCACATGGTCTGCAATATATAAAACGGACATTCAGACGAGATTTTAGTAACGACTAGAGTAGGTAAATGAGCAAGATAAACATAGATATGTAACTCAATAGTTGGTAAATAATAGTTATATTATTAAAACTTAAATTGTATTATTCTAACAATATGACCATGTGATCTTAAGCACATAATTACATCAAATTATGTATAAATACCTATATGTGCGAAGTCGTGTATCATCCCTAGAGCCAACGGTCTAATCAACGATATGAGAACATAAAACTTTACCACATAACGACCCTACCTTTTTACCATTTGCATAATTCATTGCATACATTGAGTTTTAGAATGTAAACTCAGATTTGTCATAATTACTTAGGTGTTTCGCTATCTGACGCGCTTTAATCCATTTTTCAATCTCCGACGATTAATTGACAAGGTGAGTTTTCTTAGCCCCTACTTTACTGTTTTAAATCAGCTTTTGGGGTGAGAATATTGCTTATTTTAACAGTTGAACACAAGTACATTTACTGATTTACTATTGGGTCTAAGTCCCTACTCAACCCAACTTTGCTATAATTGCCCAAATTATCATGATACCGTTAATTCTTGTAAGCGCGAATGATATGATAATATCTATCGGGAATGACATCCCTGTTTGTCTTGGACTGACATTAGTCACCAAAGCAGATGTACTGTCGGGCGTGATAAACTAGCTTGAAAGATCATGGAAGAACTTGTGTGTTTCTGATCAAAGTGATGTTGGAAACCGCCAACAACGGAGATGCGTTTTTCTGTGTCCAAAACCGAATGAGACTAGGTTATATTTATAGTGAAAACCTATCTTGTGCACCAAAAACTCATTGATAATATAAACCGATTTGGATATCTCCCATTTATTAAAAACTAATTATGTATAACTTGTTCTCAAATATTAGATCATCTAGGGATTTTAAAATTTTAATGCTAAATAGTAAACTAAACATACCTTCATACAATCTAGATTGGTCAAATTTACTTTCTAATGATAAAATAGATTGATCTGCAATGTATAAATAATAATCGGTTTTAAAAGTCTCTTCGCTGGTTTTTATAGTTTCATTGTATATATTGTCATCATATTTTTGTTTCTACAAATAGCTCATTTTCTCATCAAATTTTCGTTCTATATTCATTTTTCTTTAGCAGAAATTTAAGCATCCTTAAAAGCAACTTTTGATTGAAGAATAACACATGAGTAGATGAGAGAAAACCAGAGAGTGAAAGTATGTTTGTGGGTGTGAAAAAATAAACCTTGATTCATCAATGTAAATGGTTAGATGGTTGTTATCGCATTACTTAATTTAACCTTTGCTTATTTTTTTCATAGAAAAATGAGTATTTTATATATTGGATATATTGTAGGCTTGAAAATAAAAAGTGAAAACAAAAGAGGCCTGAAGTTTTGATTATTTAACATTTATCGATTAATTTGAGGCATCAAATAATCAGATCTCTAAAGATGACATAGAAAAAAAACATTTGATGAACTTCGTCTATACGAGGTCCTACAAAATTCAATGCCATAAAAAATTGTGAGGGCCTAAAATCCTAACATAGGTTAAAAAAGAGAAGACCCTTGAAAAGTTTATTTCAAAAATTTCTCACTATAACAAAGACCTTTGAGATGTTTGTTCGCAAGATTAGCAATGGTTTTTAGAAATTTTGAATTTTCTTGTCAAAAGTTTATGGTTTTGCTGGCAGTCCATTTGCTTGGACACTTTGGTATGTTTTGATGGCATTTTCCTTATCCAGTTTTATATGGTTGGCTTCTATGGTGGTTCAATGGTAAAATAAAGGATTAGAATTCTCTCAAGTTGAGTCAAACATGATACATCATGTTCACCAATTATAAATTAAATATATAAAACTTTTTCTTTGAATGAAAATCAATGGTCCACTTGTTTATTTCCTCTCACATAAAACATAACATGTTCAATCATGTTTAATCACAACTTTAGAGAATCTTTTTTCGAATTCAAGGGTCTTCTCAACTAAAACTCCTTTTTGCTTTTCCCTTATAGAGATTCCTATCGACTTTCCTATGCTTTTAACATTAATACACCCATAGGTTAAGTTTTCATTTTCGTCGTTTGCACACTCCTTGTCGGATTCATCAATGAGACTCAAGTCATCACTAATTGTAGCACCAACTTGTTTGTTCTTCTTGCATTTTGCTTTTCTTTTTTAAATAACACAATGGTTTTTCTTACTATATTCATAAAACTTTAAAGAAATAAGTTTCACAAAATGACTTGTTACAAATAATATGATCATAATCAATTATTTATTCTCCTTTTAAATTCACATCTTCTTATCAATATGTGTTATATCATTTTATGAAAAACTTTTTGTATATTTTTTGTGAATATAACATTTCTCATAAAATACAACCAAAAACTACATTCTCTATTTGCAAGAAGGGGAGCCAATATTTTCATTTTGAAGCATGAATCTTAAATTACAAATGACAATTTTTTTAAGTCTTCCACTTTTAAATTATCCAACACAAGATGATGATCGCAAGGCCATGGTCCACGATAAGATGAGAGTCACTAACACGATTATTCCTGATCGCAGTTCAAAAATTGAAACGAAGCGGATTGAAAACGAGTTGGCCTAAAATACCATATCGAAATGTGTTTGGTGCGGTCCAGTCCAACAAAACATATTGACATGTTGTGCATAAGACCGGACTGGACAAGATATATGACTGAATATGAGAAAAATGGTGGACCGAGGCATGGACTAAAATATATTCGATCATATCCGGCTGGTTTTTTTCTGGTTGGTTTGTCGGTTTAGCTCATTCATCAGTATATTATGCTCGGCCCTAAACACGAGTAGAGAACTTTCATACACTAAGGTGCCGTCAGGTTCATGAATTTGAAATTTCAGAATTTCAAACTCTGAGAAATTTCAATTCTTGAGGATTTAGAATTTTGAAATTTAAAATATTCTCAGATGAGTGTTGACAGAAATTTATAGTATTTTGAAACATGTACTTATGTTTGTCATTGCATTTTTCTTATAAGTCACAGAAAGGAATCAATTAAGCAAAAAAAATATCAAAAACAACAAGAAGAAAAACAAAAGTAGTATTTTGGTCAAATTTAACATTTTATATAAAAAATATGTTTTCAAGCAAATTAAAAAATTTCATTTTTTCAAAGTCATTTTGGTTCTTCTTATTTTACTAATTTATAAAATTTTAAATGCCTGTTGTTTGACATACCTCACATAATATTTAAAGGAGTTAAAAGTAAACGTCATGAAATTTTCCAATATTTCCCCACCAGGCGCATTGTAGACAACAATTTAACTGTATACTAATTTGCGTGAAGAGTGGCGACAAAAGCCTGCGTGATGTTCTTTGGGCTTACATATTCCTATTTGCTTGGCCCGTGTTCCCGGTCCAGTTACGTGTCCACCCACACAGATATATGCTACGTGTCTAACATATCATCAGTTTCACCTCTTCCACTTCATGCTAATCTCCACTTTTCTAGATTCATCCACACCGACTCTATAGATTATCCATAAATCTCCGCTAAAGATTGACACTCATAGTTGTATGCAAGTTTTTTTTTATCTGATAGTTTCCAATTTCCAATCAACAACGTTAATCTGAATCTCCGCTAAAGATTGACACT
>BQNB010017868.1:46878-69211 GCA_026074375.1 Tanacetum coccineum
GGGGGCCAAGGGGCAGCGCCCCTTGCAGGGAAGGGGCAGAGCCCCTTGCTGGGATCCCGCTGCCAGGTCAGCGGGAAGGGGTCGAGGGGCAGCGCCCCAAAACCTAAACGGTTTTTATAAATCTGTATTAAGGAATTACCTTAATTTCCCGCCAAAGCCCAACCAACATGTCAGTTGGTGAACAGTTACAACTGTTGGGTAAACCGCCTAAAACTGTTACAAAACTTATGTTTTAAAACATAAGATCTGGTCTCAGAAAACAATACGAAAAATATATACAATTCCTTCATTGTTCTTGCTTTGTAATCTGGTGCCTAGAATACAAAGTGTTCTCTTCTAGAATTATCCCGATAAGGATTTCGTGCAACCCAGGCATCTATAGGGTCGAAATACTTTATACGGAAAGTGAACTCTACACGATTCTAGTAAGATATCCAGGATCATCACAATCACACACACACCCTAATTTCTAACAAACGTATAAAGTATTTCTTGTGATCATGGCTGGAAATACGGTGAAGGATATGACAACGAACTTTGGGAAATTGGACAAGTTTGAGGGGCATGACTTTAGGCGATGGCAGAAGAAGATGCATTTCTTGTTGACAACGTTGAAGGTGGTTTATGTGTTGACTACACCGATGCCGGAATTGTTGGAAGATGCAACAGTGGAAGCGATAAGGATAAGGGCAAAGTGGGAGAACGATGACTACATATGCAGGGGACACATATTGAATGGTATGTCTGATTCTCTCTTTGATGTATATACGAATGTTGAATCGGCTAAGGAGTTATGGGATTCACTTGAATCCAAGTACATGGCAGAGGATTCTTCAAGTAAGAAATTCCTTGTGAGTAATTTTAACAATTACAAAATGGTTGATTCTAGACTAGTCATTAAACAGTATAATGAACTCCTTAGGATCCTTGGACAATACACAAAACATGGCTTGAAAATGGATGAATCCATTTCTGTTTCAAGTATAATTGATAAGTTTCCTCCTTCCTAGAAGGATTTCAAATATACTTTGAAACATGGTAAAGACGATTTGTCTTTGGTTCAACTTGGTAGTCAATTACGCATAGAGGAGTCTCTAAGGGCGCAGGAAAGTGACAAGGGTAAAGGAAAAGAAGTTGATGGATCGTCGATGAACATGATGGAAGAGGGTGGAAAGAATAAAAACAACAAACAAAACAAAGGAAAGAAACATGGTTTCAAGGATAACAACGGTGGTTCTGGTTCCAACAAGAAACCTAAATTGGAATGTTGGAAGTGTGGCAAAACTGGCCACTTTAAGAGGGATTGTCGTAGTGGAAACAAGAAGAATAACGCAAGTGCTAATGTTTCCGAAAAAAGGTCTAAGGACCAATCTCTAGACCAAGGTTAGAATTTAGTACATGCTTGTAACAGATTTATTAAATATTATGTTTCACTAATTTCTAAAGCATTTTATGTGCAGGTTGATACAATTGCGTGGTGGATTGATTCTGGTGCCACAATTCATCTTTGTAAAGATCGTTGTTGGTTTAAGACATATGAACCGATGGAAGACGAATTTGTCCTTTACATGGGTGATGATCATTTCGCTCCTGTTCATGAAAAATGAAGTGTGGTGTTGGAATTCAGTTCTGGAAAATCTATTACTTTGTTTAATGTGTTGTATGTACTAAAACTTCGTAAGAATTTGATCTCTGGTCCTGTATTGAATAAGTGTGGACAAACAAGTGTATGAATCTGATAAGTAAATCTTATCAAAGTCTGGTGTATTTGTAGGATTTGGTTATTATAATAATGGAATATTTATGTTAAATTTGAATAAAGTTCTTGATGATTCTGGTTCTATTTATATGTCTTCTTCTACTGTTGTTAATTCCTCATTATGGCATGCTCTTTTAGGACATGTGACCTATAAAAGAATGCTTGAAATGTCTAAAGATGATTTAATTCCTGCTATTGATGAAAATACATAAAAGTGTAGTACTTGCAAGTTAACAAAACTCACTAGACAACCATTTAAAAGTATAACAAGGAAATATGTCATACTTGAATAAATACATAGTGATTTATGTGATTTTCATGCAACACCATCTTTAGGCATTAAAAAGTATGTTATAACTTTTATAGATGATTCCTCTAGGTTTTGCTATGTTTACTTGCTACATGCAAAAGATGAAGCCCTAGATTAATTTAGAATTTATAAAACAGAAGTTAAATTGCAACAAAATGACTTGATTAAAACCTTACGCACAATTAGAGGTGGTGAATATTATGATCCTGTATATTTCTAATACGTAGGAATCATTCATGAAAATACGGCTCCTTACACACCACAACAAAATGGTATGACTGAAAGGAAAAATAGAGCTCTTAAAGAAATAGTTAATTTCATGTTATCTTACTCTGGTTTGCGTGATGGGTTCTGGGGAGAATCTATGTTAACGGCTTGCTATTTTTTGAATAGGGTTCCTAATGAAAGGAACAAGACTACCCCATATGAACTTTGGTATAAGAAATGACCCAACCTGACATTTTTACGAGTTTGGGGTTGTGGAGCCGTTGTTAGGCTTTCAGACCCTAAAAGGAAAACTTTAGGTGAAAAGGGTATTGATTGCATCTTTATTGGATATGTTGAGCATTCCAAAGCATATAGGTTTTATGTTATAGAACCTAATGACTCTGTTTCTATTAACACAATTATAGAATCAAGAGATGCAATATTTGATGAGAATCGTTTCTCTTCAATACCTAGACCAAAGGATATTATACCAAATTTAGATGAATCACAAAGGGATGATATAACACCTCGTGTTTTAGGTCATTATATGACATTATGTAATTCACAATTTATTTTTAGGGTTTTACGCGTTTACTCTTAAACCGTAAACGTTAAGTTAAATTACGTAAACTAAAAATGATCATTCAATGTAAACGGGCATTTTAAACGATTAATGTTTTACATCAAGAAGTTGTTATATGTTTATTATAAAGGATAATTAATAACTTGTTAATCTTATTTTTTTAAATTGGCTACGTAAATGCTTATGTTTCGACGATTAAAACGCGTTTCGGCTTCACGGAGGAAGCACCCAAAATCTAACTACGCTTTAAACGTATACACCTACGATTATACAAAATACAAAAAATAATCAAATTTAACATCAAATATATGTATATGTTATGTGCTGAAATTTTGCACCTCCATCAATCAATACCCTCCCCTCAAAAACCAATTATGGTTGATGATAGGATCAAGATATTATCTAACTTGTCTATAATATCTAGATATTATAAAAGATCTAGGGAACCAACTTCTTACACCATGAACATTGATACTTAACCTTGTGCAAGGGTTAGAAAGTGACCATGGTTAGGTTAATTAGATATTTTCACTATAAATAGCATGCATGCACTCTTTCTTTCATAGATACTTAACCATAAATCACAAAAACTCTTCTTTGTCTCTCCTTATAGCTCACGGCTCAATAAGGCCACACAAACAAATCCATACTTTGATTTTCTTTCACCATATTAGTGTTTACATATCATACTTAAGGTATTCTAAGAAGAATTGAAGGGTTGGTTAAGATTTTGTTGAAAGGTTTTATCAAGTTATGCAAGATTAGGGGTTTCAGACCTATCTAGGGTTTTAAGCTTGTAAGCTTTGGTTTATGAATTAATCACGTAGAGTTAGCATTCATTTCTCATCTCATACATCATCCCTAAGGTCTTCCTAATTCCTTCATACTTTTATTTATTATGATTTTATGTGTTATATGTTAATTATGGCTAAATCACCACTAAGGACTTTTTAATATGTAAAATGAGTTTTCACTTATGTTTATGAATTTATGCACTTATTCTTATGTCATATGGTTATATATATCATGGAAAAATGAATGTAAAAGTATGTTAACCTATGGATTAAGTATAAACATGTTTAGGTTAAATTAGGGTTTTATAAGATTATTTAATCTTCACATATGAAAATAATGGAAAGTAAATTGTTAAACTTGTTACAATGAATTTATAAGGACTATGGATGATCTTGGACTTTATTATAAGTATCACATGTGTTTAAAATAGTTATAAGGGTTTCCTTAATAAACTACTAAAGAAAATAATATATAAAACAAGGTTTTTATAAAGATATATACATGAATACTAAGGGGCTATTTTAAATCCGAATTCCATACAGAGAGTTTGACTTAATATGATTATAATACGCCTCATGACGATTCCAAAATGATAAGAAACTTGAAAAACCGATTTATAACGAAAAAGATACGTTAATTACAATACGATTTACGTTAATACCGGATTTATAAAACTATTTTTATAACAATTACTATTCATTACAGAAAGTTATATTTTTAAAACATCAAATATATGATATAACTTTTAAATACGAGATCGTACTCGCTAAAAACGGAACTATAACGAATAAAATACGACATTTACGAGTTTTACGCTAATTAAAACGTAAAAACGGGTAAATAGCCGTTGTGAACAGTAAAATTACTATTCACAACAGAAAGTTGAAAATTTTAATATCTAATATTTTGATCACTTGTCTTTGTATGAAAGCGTAGGCATAAGAAACGTCAAATTAGGGCTTAAAACGCAAAAGTTATGTTATATTTACTAAAACGATAATTATAAACGTTTTTACTTAATGAGGCCTCTTCGGATGTCGTATTGACGAGCTGTTGGGTTTACGATTTAAAGTGTCCTAGCTCCTCGTACGTCATGAGACTTGTGAAGTAAGAAACGCGAGCAACGGCTTTAAAACGGACCAAATTAGGTCATTTTTACGGAAAAGTATATTTATAAACGTTTTTTCACTTTATAAATTTTATATACTAAACGATTAGTCGGTGATTATGTATATAGGTAATATGAGTGGTTATCAAAGTACTATATATAGGAGTTTCATAATGAGGGCCTCTCTTTCGGATGGCGATTATCGACGAGTTGTTGGATTTACGATTTAAAGTTGTCCTAACTCTTCGTACTATGTCATGCCTCTTTATTTATGATAGCCTGAAGCGATAGTACGATTGTAACAACTATAAGAATTATTTATTCAATGTTATTATTAACGTACTCGGTACTTATACGACCTTAATTTAAATAGGTTGCATCTAAACACGTTTGTTTTTTATGTGATGTTTTATCTGTGTTATTTAGGAATTTCTGTACTCAAGGTGGTTTCATAGGCCCCACTTTACAATATTACTGATTTACTATTATTTGGGGTGAAACATGCTTTGTTTTTATAAATTGGACGCAAGTGTTTTAAATATATTGATTATGTGTTTTGGCGCTAAGTAGCGATAACCCTCCTGAGCCCAATTTAGGAACTGTCAATTGCATAGATGTAGTTGTTAATTGCTTTATTTAGTGAGCATGCGAATGTTATAAATAGGATCTCTTGGATTAAACCTCCCGTTTGGGTGATTTAGCTATACCGGGACACGATACATTGACCATGTTCGGGACTTGGACTGATTTGGGGTCTACAACATCTGTACGGCAAAATAACTGCTAAATAGCAAAATATAGGTTGAGCTTCAGTGTCATGAGCTTAGTGCAACAGTAATCTGGTTTTGTTGATTGTTGGCATATGTTGTAACATCACGGGGAAGAAAGTCTTGCGGTCCTGCATAATTTAAATACATAAACCTATGAATTCACCAACATTTTTGTTGACGTTTAAGCATTGTTTTTTAGGAGGGTCAATAGGCATGACGGTTGGCCAAGGATGCATTTGGTTTATGGTTGGATTGAACTGTTAAAGATTTATGTGCATCATGTTTTGGAAATCTATGTTATCTTTGTATATTAAACAAAGGAAACAAAGTAAAGCTATAAGCTTTTGTAATATGTCTTTTATTTAAATCCAATGTATCAATTTAAACGACTTTTGTGTCGTTCTTATATATATCTTGTGCTGTTGATCTTGAAGTAACATGCCCCGGATCCTTATTCCGCTGCGACCCATTTTGGGGGTGTTACAAGTTGCACCGAACAATGAGGAATCCGAACCAATTCACTTTTGACAAACGAATAGATTTTCTTTGTTAACCGAACAAGGTGAACCGATCCAGTGTCTTCTTTGGTAACCGAACTAGATTCTTCTTTGTTAACCGAACAAGGTGAACCGATCCAGACGTTTCTTTGGTAAACGCAACCAATGTGGGACCGAAACTAGAATTTTCTTTGGTAAGGAACAGGTAAAACCAAATTTCAAATTTCTAAAATTTCGGTTCTTTCTAGTGACTTGTTAAAAATTCCCGTTGATAACTTATTTTGTTTTCTCGATTTTGTCTGAGAATTTGTAAAATCTCTGTGTAGTTCATTTCAAGACTCAACAATCACATAACCAAACACAATTTCTTTCTACCACCGATCGATCAATTTGTAATCTTTTTTTATACCAACAATGACGACTCTTGCCGATAAGTCACTTCTTTCAGGAGGAGACAACAAACCACCAATGCTTGAAAAACACTTGTATGATTCTTAGAAGAGCCGAATGGAACTGTATATGTTGAATAGACCTCATGGAAGAATGATTCTTGCCTCTGTTGAAAAAGGACCACTTCCGGGGTTTTTGGCCTTCCAATCAATGAGGATGGAGTAACAAGGCTCTTCAAGGAATATATTGAACTGACTCTGCTGACAGCCATTCAACTGATTAGTGACATCAAACAATTTAACTTTCATTCTCCAAGGCCTTCCAACTGAAATTTATGCTCTTGTGAGTCAACATCGTGTTGCAAAAGATCTTTAGGAGAAGATTAAACTGCTAATGCAAGGAACGTCGTTAACAAAACAAGAACGAGAATGTAAGCTGTATGATGAATTCGATAAGTTCACTTACAAGAAAGGAGAGTCGTTACATGAGTACTACTTGAGGTTCACTCTGTTACTCAATGATATGAACATCTACAAGATGCCATTGGAGCAATTTCAAGTTAACACCAAGTTTTTTAAACACTCTTCTTGATGAATGGAGCAAATTTGTTACTGATGTTAAATTGGTCATAAGACTTTGCATAGACTACCAATGTTGATCAGCTTCATGCTTACCTGCAACAACACGAAAGACATGCAAATGAAGTTCGTTTGATACATGAACGCAACTCTGATCCTCTTGCTTTAGTTGCATGATACGGTATACAATACACTATATAATATAATATACCTAAAATATATAATATATATCAGTAAAAAATTGATTAGAGCAATTAAGCAATTTTCTTGAGAAGGAAAATTCACTGCTCAAAAAATATATATATTATAATATAGATAGTACGTATATTTAACGGATAAGTGAAAGAATTACCCGGGATCGTTTTACCAACGTACTAGGTGAGTGTAATTGAATCCTACGTTTGTGAAGTCCGGGTTATGTAATTTGAATTAAGAAAATAACTGATTGATAAGTATGAGTTACAAATAAAAAGCAAACAATTAAAAATTGAACTTTAAAAAAGCAATTTAAACATTAAAACAAAATACGGTAAAATAATAAAACGCGACTAATAAGCAAGTAATTAAAATTAAACCTTAAAAATGCAAACTAATTTTCTACACATAGATTAGGATAAAAGAAAATTTTAAGAAAATTAAAAATATTTTTTTAGATTATTTTTGAATTTTTTTATCAATTAAAAACTATTTAATTCTAATTAAATCCTAAAAATAAAAAAATAGAAACTATTTGAAATTATATTTTTCACTGAGGTGAAATAGGTAAAAGAAATTTTAGAAAAAGGAATTACTATTTTTGGCTTTTTAGATTAAAAGATATGATTTTTCTAAAATTTAACCTAATTAAAAACTATAAAAAATAATAAAACTATTAAAACTAAAGTCCTAAAAATTTTATAAAAATTACACTAAATAAAGAAAATGTGCAGAAATTTTCTAAAAATAAAAGCCCTAATTTTTATCTTTTTAGTAAACTTTAATTAAACTTATTAAAATCTAAACCTAATTATTAATTAAAAATATAAAACTAATTAAAAACTAACTTAGGGACTAACTGTGTTAAAGACTTAAGGGCTAACGGGGCTAAAACATTTAACAGGCAAGGATTAACTAAGAAACAACTAAAACAGAAAAATTACAAGAATGGTCCCTGAGGACCTAACCCGATAACAACCAAAGTCTAATTATAAGCTCAAATTTTAAAAGTGCTTATCATTAAAAATTTGAAAGAGCAAAGTTGTAAAGGAAGCTAGTGGGAACAAAATTAATAAAAGCTACTTGGGCTGAAAATAACAAATAAGCTCAATAAGAGCTTATTTTTAAACTGACCTCAGAAAGGAGGTCTTAACTCTTGGTTTTAGAAAATAAGCTATAAAAGACTCAAAATTAATTAAAAATGAAAAAGGAAAGAAGTTCTAATTAGCTTATGACTTGCTTAAGCTAATTAAGAAAGAATAGAGCTAGAAACCCTTTTAAGCTACTAAATTAATCATGAACTAGGCAAACTCAGAATACAAAAGCAATAAGCAAAAAATCCAAATAAGCTAAAATACTCAAAAAGAAAATCTAGACTTTGAGCTACTGAAAACTTATAAAACTGATTATTATCTATCTATTTAAGCTATAACTTCTACCACCTTAAGCTAGGATTCAAAATTTAATAAGCTAACTTTCTACTTACTGTTTTTGGCTTTTTATGAATTTTTGTGACTTTGACAGCTAAATTAAGCTAGGTAAATATCTAGAATGCAAATTAAAACTTAATTTTTATTAAGCTTAAACTAAACTAGATCCTACTTGAATATAAGCACCTAAAACCTACTTATACTTAACTATAGACTAGGCTAATGGTGACAGCAGTACTAACTTTAAGTTAGTACTGGTGCACTTTGCACAAGTGCAAACCAAGAGTGCAGGTTTCCTAAGGGTAAACCTGCACTTAGACACACTCCAATAGAGTGTACAAACACAAATCAAGAGATAACCAAGCCTTAAATGGCTTGGTTCAAGTTTTCACAATCAAAATTTAAGAGATAAGGTGCCCTGGTGCAGAAACAAGAATATAAGCTCTATAACTTTTTTCATTTTCAAAATTACCTTATAAAAACTCTTTTCCTATTGTTCTTAAAGGTAAAACTCAAGTGACTCAAGCAAATGCAAATTATTTTGACTTTTTGATGTCAAACACACTTTAACGAAACACCCATTTATTTTCTTGACGAATTGAAGTTAAGTTAAAATGGAATTCATTTAACAAAGAATTTAATACAGTTAAAATAACAGCTTATAACAAACTTAAATGACAAAATCTAACTACTAAATTAAGCTAGAATGAAGATCTAAGAGATTACACTATTATTTTTGGTTTTTATATATTTTTAGGACAGAAATGAAGTACTAATGATCTAAACCTATTTAATCAAAAACAGATGAAAACATATAACTAATAAGCACTAGTAAAGAGAATTAAGCACTATTAAGCAACTAATTTAAGCAACTAAGCAAAATTAATAAGCAATCTAAAACTATTAAGAACTAGAGATAAGTAATTAATGAAACTTAAAGAGAAACTTACAAAAACCTTTAGCTCAACAAAAGGTTCCCAATAGGGCAGCTACAAGCTCCCTAGCTTATTAATAAGCTAGGGTATAGGTCTTGGGAGCCGGGAAAGGCTTTTCCAAAGTATCTCTTGTTTCATTGAAAGTCAATTTTTTTTTTATGTAACTTGTTTAAATGTTAATTAAGAGCTCTACCTGAAAGGCTTTTAAGTTCCAAAACCTTGCATGATAATCTTAATCAAGGGTGGGGTTATATAAAATAAAAGGAATGGCTCAAAAAATATTACTCCCTCCGTCCCACATTAAGTGTCCACTTGACTTTTTCAAAGTCTTTTTTTCTTCAACTTTGACCTTAATGATTTCTTCTTATGTTATATGATACTTGATGCAAGATATATGAATGGATAGAGTTTTGAATATATTTTTCGTTGGTATAATTTTCGTTCAATATTATATAACACAAACAAAAATATTTATGGTCAAAGTTGATGAAAAAAGACTTGAAAGATTCCATTGTGGACACTTAATATGGGACGGAGGGAGTAAGCCTTTAGGTCTAGAAATATATCAAGCCAGCCGTCTTTATTTAAACCAAACGGTAACACAGAAACAATCATTTATCATTCCTTCTTCATCTTTGTGATCACTCGATCAAAACCCTAATTCAAGATTCAACCTTTTCATAAAAAGATTCATATCCATTATTCATCATGGACGATCCTTCAAAGTTAGAACCCTCTTCTCCTCCTTTTGCCGAAATCGGCCCAAAAGACGATAACATCAATACGACTAGTTCTACTGTTTCTGGTGGTTCGACATCATCCACTCCTGTCCCAGAAAATAATATCCCGTCACTACCTTTTGAACTCCCTCAACCACCAATAATCCCACAAGAAAATAACGAAGAGGAGAATACAGCCTCAAGAACCATCAACACGTGGAGTAAAGATCATGAGATTACTCTTTTGAATACTATTCTTAGTATTAAAGAATCTGGAAAGTACCGGTTGTGTTGGCTAGTATCGGAAAGATGATATTAAGTTGTTTTTATAATGGCCTGGGAGTTGTGTAAGGGCGGGGTTTGTATGTAGATGATATCTGTTTGTACTTACAAAATTACTGCGTGGGGTTTATGTAGATGAATATCTGTTTACTTACAAAATGACTGAATTGGCTGAAAGATTCTTCGACAACAAAAAGACTATAGCTTCAGGCGCATATGTGTACATGGATATCAATGATGGCGAAATCTATCGTTTATCAGATTTGATTTGGGGACAACTAGATATATGATCAATGATCCAAAGACTCAAACGAATGGTTACAGTTTCTCGTTGGATTTGAGTATTCAAGATTCTTGTTTTCGGCTTTTGAAGATTCATCAGATTATTATTCTTTTTTGGTAAAAAGATTCGTCAGATTTTTAAGAACGTAATTAGGGAGTTTTGTTTTTATCACTGTAAACGATCATTGATTTTTCATGCTTTTTAGTTTGATGTAAAAAATTTGGGTTCGACTACTCGATTGGCCAGGTTTCTGAAGTTCATATTTTTGGTTTTGCTAGTTTACATTAGTTAATGGAATTTAAGAAAGTCAGATCGAGGAACTACTATTGGTACATGTAAATGTAGTTCATATTTTTTGTAATGTTCATATATATGTTGATGGTTCAGTAAATTCAATGTTCTTACCATGATGATTAGTTTTGTTTCTATAAGAAGAATGTATAGATATAGTTTCTGTTCTTACAGAGTTCAGTCAGATGCGAATGTCAAGTATGTGGAAGTAATACAGAATATTTTGTTTTGCGTTGAATCCGCCTCAGACAAAACTTTTTTTGTTAGAAGTCCAGTTTTTAGGAAAAATGTAAAACAATTGGGTTATTCAACAAGAAGTGAATTGGACTTACAAACATATACTTCTAAATTTAACCCATTGATTGCACATATGTAAAAGTATTCATGGTCAGATGGTCTAAAACTCTCGATGAGGATATGATTACAATCATCAGCATGTAATAGTTAATTACAATACCGTGGGGAGCTCGTTGATAGATAGCTATTGTGTATCGGCTGACGGTTTCAAGTGTGTGGCTAATTTAAGTTATGCTTTTTTATCAAACCATGTTTCCAGTAACTATAATAGAATTTTAATTACACAAAATGACCATTTCAAATTTTACTAGTAAGGTATGTAAATTTTTTGTTGTAATCTGTTTAAACCATGGTCTTATAGCAGTTTGTTACACCAACTAATTAACATTATTTACTTTCAGTCCCTATAGTTATAAAAGCTTACAAAAATGGCCCCCAAACTTTTATCGATTAATCAATGCTGACTTTATCTTAGGCCTTATTTTCATTCAAATCAAACGGTCTATAAATACATCATTCTGATTAGCCCTTCTTATATTTTTCAAATCAAACGTTCAACTTTTTCAACACAAAAACAAAACCCTTTTCACCTTCTTCTTCTTCATTATCTCTGTGATCACTCGATCAAAACCCTAAACCAAGATTCAACCTTTTTTACAAAAGATTCATACCCAAAAAAAAATCCATCAATGAAGATTGTTAATTCCATCACCATGCTGTCTGATTCTCTAAAATCCCAAGAACCCTCCGAAATCGAACCACCAAAAGCCGATAACAAAAACACCGCTCCTTCTGCTGTTTCTGGTGAATCATCATCATCACCAAAAGATGATACGCCACTTGAACTCCCTCAACCACCAATCCCTCAAGAAAACAACCAAGAAAACACGGCTTCAAGAACCATCACTGTATGGAGTAAAGAACACGAGATCAATGTGCTGAGATGCATTCTTGAATACTACAAAGTAGACGGAGTGTACCCGTTTGTTGATAACGAAAACATGCAAAAGTTTTATCAAGAATGGATTGAATGGCGTGGGGTTTACGTAGACGAAGATGTGTTTTTTAACAAAATGGTTGAATTGTCTGAACGATTTCACCTACACAAACAGATGGTTATTTCGGGACAGAATGTTGTTGCTTCTATGGAGAGTAATGATCTGCAGATTTATCAGTTGTCGTGTTTGATTTGGGGAAAAGAAGACGAAGACGGCGATGATGATTCAGATGATGATCCGGTTCTGACAAAATTCTTAAATGATGTGTTGGAAGATTAGTATTTGGGTTGGATTTGAGTATTCGAGTTAATTGCTTTTTGGGTTTTCGAAGTTGCGTTAGATTAATCAAGATCGTTATTATGGTTAGTTTATGAAATTAATTGGTTGATGGAAGTAAAGAAAGTCAAAGTTATTGACTATTATAACATTTGTTTCAAGTTCAGATTTTTTGCAGTTTTTTAGTTAATGAAGGTTAATTAGTAGTTGAGGTTCGTATTTTTCTGCGGTTTCTTAGTCGTAAAAGGTCAGTTAGTAGATGAAGATTAAAAAGATCTTCGGTTTCTTATAAGGCGTTATGATATATTTTTCGACACGAGTATTCAGGTTTATCAAGAACTAATGAGGATTTAGTATTTTAGTCTTTAAGGGGTTTCAAAGGTTAATAAGTTGATGGTGTTTAGGAAAGTCAAAGGGTATAATTGACTTTATTTCATATGTTTGATGTTCAAGTTGTTATGTTCAAGATGGTCATATATTAATGAGAGGTTAATTTGATGTTCATGCATGTTGATCTTAATGATTTAGTTATATTTTTACCGTCTTCTTCATGAATCGTATGTTGACCTTTTTTTTTTACTTTTGACCGAAAAGAAGAATGGTCCAGAAATAAATTTGATGTTCATGCCTATATATAATATCAGTTATATTACGTGTTGATGATTGCAATGATATTATCATAGTCATGTACTCATACCTGCAATCAGTGAGTTAATTTTAGAAGTACGTATATGTTTAGTACATTAATTATAGTCATAGAACGACCGTTTGGAGATGGAAGCACGATCTCTTTTTGGAATGACTGTTGGTCTGGATCATCAAATTTGGCATATAGGTACTCGAGGCTCTTTAGTATTGAGGCGAACAAGTATTAAGGATCAATCTCAGTGTTAAATGGTTTAATTTTTTGGATGTTTGACTTCAGAAAGTCAACTGATCAACTTTTGGGTAAATAAACTTTTAGTTTCTGATGCTCAGTTCTTGTTGACATTATTCGTTTTTTACATATTTTGGAACCCTTCTTGATTCAGAAGATTTCTTGTATTATTTTTTTTCGGTATTGACTTTTAGGAGGTCAAATGGTAAATGTGTAAGAGTTCTTGTTTCTGATGTTCAGTAACTGATGTTTTGATTGGTTTCTAATATCTTTTTCCCAAATACTGTATGATAACTGATACAGTATAAATTTTAACCTCACTTGAATATATCCAATCTTCAATATATATACCTGTTGACATTATCTTCCGCATGCTCTTCAAGATAATAAACATTTCTTCCCTTACATAAAGCTCACATCTTTTGTTCGAATGATGAAACGGAGAGTTTCCATTTATGTAGGAATATTCAGGAATGTCCCTCAAAAGATTGATCTCGATCATGTTTCTTTCCTGGCTTCATGAATGCTTCCTTTAGGGATATTCTTGGGGTATCTTGGTCTTTTTCTTTCCAGGATGCTGATGATCGATGGTGTCTTTTTTTATGTAAGCAGACTCGTAGTAGTAATGTTGACATCGTCTACTTTATCCTTCATTTTCTTGCGGCTTGTCAAAATCATCTTGTTGGTGGTAGCCTCTTTATTCTGTTTTCGGATAATAAACTGATAACGCTTTTTTGTGTGGTAGTAGTGATGCGTTGATTCCTGCGAAACGAGTGGAAGACGGTTTTAGTTTTGAAGAATCATTCATGGTGGATAGTGTAAGGACTGAAAATCTCTATTGATGTATGTCAAGACCAGTAGTAGTGAACACACAAATGAAGATGGATTTATAAGGTTTTTACATTGTTTTGCTTAGGTGGGGGGCAATTTGATTTTATGAGGGGGTGCACTTTAATAAAAGGCTAAAAAAAAATTTGTTTACACTAAAATTTGATTTTTTTGGGCGAATCGTGGAGGGCACCGCCCCCCAAACCTACTATGTAGGTCCGCCCCTGGTAGTGATGAATATGATAGTTTATATGTTTTAGCTAGATTTGCACAAAGCTTGATAGTGTAAGGGCTATAAATGTAATTTTAGTGTGATTTACGCCTACAGGTTGTTATGTACATCTATTAGTGACTTCATACTTGTATTTATGATCTTCACATTTCTAATACAACTTGTTTCAAGTTTTCACATTTTTAAGTTTTCGCAGCTAAACTCAGAAGTGATTTACAAAACACATAAAATCCAATTGAATGTGATCTTAACATTATCCCCATCAAAAACAGATATTGAAGTCAAAGAATCCAAACATAGAGGTTCCAAGAGATATGATAAACAAAATCACTATATTTACATAAATCAGTACATATTTAAAATTTACAAATAGTCAACTCTTTGACCTTCCTAAAGTCAGACTTCTCTATATCAGAATGTTCTATTCCAAAGCTCCATATCAGCTAACATATACTGTAATTAAACCCCGTAAGACTCATCTAATCAAAATTAAAACCACCAAAACAAGAAACCTAAATGCCGGGCTCCTAATAAGATACATTGTACGTGTTTAGTTAAAAAAACTAAAGATCTGCCTTCAAATAGTATCGAACAGCATTATCCTATCCCTAATTTTTTTCTATCGAAAGACTTTGATAATTATACATGCAACCCATTATCCATGACCCATTGTGGAACATATATGATAACATGCAATACACTATTCGAGTTCATTCAGAATTTATTTAAGTAATCCATATCCCATTGCGGCAGTACAACCTATATTTACTTTTTTCTCCCCAAAGAAGATGGGATAAACGATAGATTTTGATGTCAGTAGAATCCGACCAGCCTCCCTGTGGAACATATTCATCAGAGGGGTCTCGGATGGGTGTGCAGTAGGTGCCGTCGCACAGGGCCTCCACTTAAAAGGGGCCACATTATTAGTAGTTTTGCATTAAATACTATACGTATATGAGCCATATAATTCAAGTTTATATGCAATGTCTTTTTAGTTTACAAGTGTAATAGGGCCTCTATGTTGTTATTGCCTAGGGCCACTGAAAACCACGAGACGGCTCTGATATTCACCATCATGCAATATCTTGTTCGAGTTCTTCACGTATCTTTCATACAATTCAGCCAGTTTGTTTTATAGGTCATCTTCACTTGCATTTGCCCCCACGTTTTTCGCTCCAAAATTTATGGAATTTTTGCATGGGGACTAAATCTTGATGTGGGTACATTGCTTTTTAGCTGTGATATTCAGCAATGTCGTTCAAAAGATCGACCTCTTGTTCTCTACTTAGGCTATTGACTTTTTTGGTCAAACTTTTGGAGAGGACATGGCCTAGCAAAAAGGTTTTATTTTTTTGACTTTTTGACTTTGTAATATCTAGCTATAAGTCAAATAGTTCAATATATACAGTAGTTTCCAATAATATTTCTGGCTACTAATCTGTAAATAGTAGAACATTTAGGGTCTGTTTGGTTTGTGGAGAGGTTTAGGATTTGGATTTGGATTTAGATTTGAATTTGGTTTAAGATTTGAATTTGGTATTAAATGATGAGAAAGAAAAATATAATTGTTTAAAATATTATTTATTTTTTAAATGAATATAAAAGTCTAAATTAAAAGTTATTACTATAAAACATATCAAAAGAAAAGAAATAGAGATCTATTGAGAGTATGACCATTTATTTTTACTAAAAGACAAACTTTCAATTAATACAACAACAATTATAAAATGTAAACCTACCCTTCCCCCAAGATTTCTACATGCTGAATTTTAGTCCATCGTTCCCAATCTTGGAACCCACCAACACTTACCAAACGCCTATTTTTAACCATAAGTGATGCCAAAATGCATCAACCAAACGGGCCCTTAATGATCTAACAAGCTAACTTGTCTACTGTTAAAACTGAAATCTAATGGTAACATAGATTCAAAATGCAATACAAACCACTAACAATTTCTTGAATCCTTTTGTAGTTTGTATATGATCAAAAACCATATATTTGTATGCTCACTTACATTGTAACAAACATGTGAAAAAGAATGGAATTTATCATGAAATTTATAAAAATAAAAGGCTTCAAAATTGGTTGAATACATTTCACATCATCAAGACATGAGCATAAAATACACAAAATATTAACATCAAATCATTCTATTGCTTCATATATTGAATAAATTCTTACAATCCTAAAGGCTAAAATCTTATATACTTGTTGACTCAAAATACAAAATATGAACATCATGCACACTTGACAAAATTTAACCCTTTGACTACCCTAAAGTCAAACTTCTATCTGAATCAAACTAAACTCTTAAACGCTACTTAAAAATCTTGAATCATCCAATGCATCTTCGTAACCCATTTTCTCAACACGCAAAGACAGATTACACCCGTTTTAAGTACCCGAAGACCTATCTTCATATCCTTTAGACTGCGAATCTTTTGGCATTGAATCTTTTGCATCAACATGATCATCACCATCGACATCATCTTCATCGATCGGATAACCTTCATATTCCTGATCTTGATCTGATTCTATCTCCTCACCCCAAATCCAATGTGACACTCTAAGGATCTCGATGTCGACATTATCACTCGGACCTTCAACGTTCTTATCCATATTTTTCAAGAATACACTACAACATTTGCCATTTTTCCCAGCGACAAATCCGTTGAATCCCGGGCGACTTGTCGCTGGGGATAGGTTTCCCGGGCGACATGTCGCCCGGGATAAGTCGAACGAAAAAGCTCGAAGGGGATACGTTCCCGGGCGACAACGTCGGGCCCACATAGTTTCAGTTAACCAATTAATTGCCACGGTGGAGAGTTTTCCCGGGCGACATGTCACCCGGGATAATGATCTTATTATTAATATTGATACTTGATTAATCAATTAATTACGTAGAATCCCGGGCGACATGTCGCCCAGGAAAGTTTTCCAATTAAATTAACTTGTCAACGTTAGCAATAACTTTTGTCGTTTAGTGGAACCTTTCCCGGGCGACGTGTCGCCCGGGATAGGTTTGCAATATTTTTTGCTTTAATTTTCCCGGGCGACATGTCGCCCGGGATAGGTCTTCAATAAATATTTTGGTTTACTTATCCCCGACGACATGTCACCCGGGATAAGTCTGCAATTTTTTTTGGTTCTGCCTGCACAACAGGCTATTTTCAGATTTTTTTGGGGAAAAAATCTACCAATACTCAAACCTGTATAAACCAATATAGAATCTACCCAAATACATTACAACTTGTACCAAAACACAATACGATCAACGCATTTGATATAATAAAGCTAAATACGTCCAAAATTCGAATAAACACAATATAGTCTAAAAAACGGGTGACGAAGTCACAAAACTTGCATTATCCGCAAGATACAAGTCAATATTAACCTAGATAACATGTTCTAAACATACGGGAAAACAAATGTTCACATAAGGGTCGCCAATATATACTTAAAGACACAAAAGAGCATATACTTACCCAACATCTCCTAACTATCCTCCTCATCATCCTCATCCTCTCCGCCGTCCTCATCATCTCCCGGCTCATCCGCCACTCCCGCTGCCACCACCTATCTCAGGCTGTGACTTAAGCTGCGTAAGCATCTGGGAAAACTTGTCGTCACTCCTAAATAAATTTATGAACATGTTCAATTGTTTCGTTAGCACCTTCTCTCTCTTTTCGAGCTTAGCGACATCGGAGGAGTGCGTGCATGGAGGCGGGGGCGGAATGACCGTGCCCTGTCCCGGCAAAACGCTACCAACACCGGGAATGTGCCCCCGCTGCTTTCCCCTCGTGAACAATGGCCATGATCTTATCCTCGGTGTAGGGCACACCCATGGAGGTCTCAAAGCCTAGACCCTGTAACCTCAACATCTCATCCTATGTAGTCACAAAAACACAAGATAGTTAATATATTAGTCGGGTTATTACATTATTTCTCGACAAATCATTAAAGTGCGTGTTTTGAAATAGATGTTACATATAGAGCTTTGTCCTCAGGGTTCAAGAATACGCCGCCAACAATATGTGTCAAGAAGAAGGTATGGATTAGCGACGGGTACTCTCCATCTGCACATACACACGTATATAAGATGAAACAAATTAAAAATGACAAATCACATCACACCAAAGCGTTAATTAGATATATATAAAATAATTATGATGTTTATTACATGCATATCTCGAAGGGCGGCAATAGACCGGGATCCTTGTCGGCATACGACCTTGCTTTTTGCCCGGTTTTGTTTATTTTGGGCAGCCCGGGCACGGTTCTTGGGATCATTCCAGAACCCAATCTGCGCATCCCAATTGACCTCAGAAATGTGCGAAGGACGTGATAGTCTGATGCGCTCCAGGTCGTAAGTCCCGTCCGAGTCAGGAATCCAATGCCTTTCCTTAAGAGCAGCCTTCTTGCCATTGTAGATCTTTTGTAGATGCTGCTGGATGGCCGCATAGATAAGTGGCCAGCGATCGGATTCCATGTGGGGACGCATGTCAAACTGGGTCTGCAATCATATACAACAAAGACAGAGTTAGAGATATAATTTATATATTTATCTAAATTTGTTTATTTATTTATATGATATAAATAAATAAACGAATTTAGATAATTATTCACAATTAAATAAATGAACAGATAATGAAATAAACATAAAATGATATCGAAATAAGTTACCCAATCCGAGCCATGACCACACGCCTTCTGCTCCGGCGGTAATTGGCGCCAGGTAGGGTAGTGCAACGCATCTCACGAACGATCTCCCCAAGGTAGTGGCCAATGGAGCCGCATGCTCCCACAGAGGCATCAGGTATCTTTGTCGGCCAAACACTCAACCTGATCGTGACGGGGCCACTTTTATCCGTGATGGCTTTGACCAGAGTTTCCGGGTCTCCTGGGGGTATGCTGACATGCCCGCTCTCCGGCTACCCAAATTGGGTTTTCGGGTGCCGCTTACCTGCTAATTAAGTAAGTGATAAAGTCATAAAAATTCAAGGCAAGCAAATTCAATGTATCAAGTTTATGCTTGTATTACAATAATCTATAAATTCTTACCTCAGTTACCCAAGCAAACCCCGTAACCGGTAGGTATATGGTGTGGAGGAGGACGATCATCACCGCCACCGTCACCGCCGTGACCCCGTGCAACATTTGCTGACATCTGTACAAGTAGCATTAGGATAACATATAGAAATTCATGAACAAAATAATAAAAGCATGCACACATCCAAATACATATACATCAAAATAAATATACACATTTAAACAATCCACGACAGTTTCATTCATTCATTCAAATATATAAGTGTCTTTACGCCATCATTCTTCTTCTTCACTAGAATAAACAACATTTACGCCATCATCAATATCAAGGTTGACGAGGTCTTCATCATCAGAATCTGCTAAATCATGAGGAATGAGGTCTTCCTCATCAATAATATCATCGTCTTCATCAACAACATCAATGATATCTGGTGGGGCGTAAACATCTATATGCAAGGCCACAATTTCTAAGTCATTCAAACTAGTAGAAAGTGCGAGATCAGATGAGTTGTCGACATGTATAACATCAGGGTCATCCTCTACCACACTGACACCCCCGTTCGAAAACTTTTTATGACTCACATGTTCTATGACCTTCCAACCGAGTGGTCGTCTGGCCATATCTTCAAGGTAGAAGCATTGTTTGACTTGTGTTGCGAGAATGTATTGATCATTTTTAAATGCCTCACCATTTGCCTTGATTTGTGTTATGTTGTTTCTAATGACAAGATTTTTGATACGTCCTTTGTTGCTAGTGTCGAACCACTTAACTTGAAACAACATAATTTTGAACAACAAATACGAAAACTTGAGGATTTGTTCAATCTGACCATAATACATTTCTCCGACCAGACCAGGCGAACAAATGCCGCTGTTTTGAGTTGTGCGACGTTCATCACGGCTGTGCATGACAAACCTCACACCGTTGACTACGCAAGAGTTGACTGAGATTGGAGTCTGTGATGGTCCACAAGCCAAAGCGAATAACTCGCTGCTTTCGCTAACACCTGGGTCATTGTCTACGTGACGTTGACGGATCTATGAAGAAGATAGGATCAGATAGAGAACACAAAATATGATGTCGTTATTTTTACAGTTAAATACACACAATAAGTCTAAGTTTACCTGCTTCCCAAACCAGCCGGGGAATGCTTCTTTCATGTCGTTGTCAGGAAATTCACTAAAAAATGTTCATGGTGTTAGAATAAGTCATCGAAAAGATAAGTTAAGAAAAAGAAGTTTCAAAATAAAAACACGTACCTCTTGAACTTGGCCCGACGATTTCAGGACTGTTGTGAAGTACATACCATATCACTTTCTTTAATTCTTGGTTATCAATACGAATAACCGATTGTAAACCAATCAATTTAGATAGTGATTTGAACACCTGAAACTGACACGTTGGAGGAGGGCAATCCACATTACGGTCGGGACGATTAAATTTCGTGGTAACATCCCGAAAATAATGAGAACTGAAAGTCAATGCTTCTTCTGCAACATAACCCTCCGCAATCGAACCTTCCGGCTTAGCTTTATTTCGTACATAATTTTTTAGCTTCTTCATATATCTTTCAAATGGATACATCCACCGGGGGCGAATAGGCCCGCCGAAAATAGCCTCTAGAGGTAAATGGATAACCAAGTGAATCATAATGTCAAAGAAAGCAGGAGGATATATGAGCTCGAGATTGCACAGAATATCGATCACCTTGCTCTGAGCTTTCAACATGTCATCCACCATCAAAGTTTGAGAGCAAATTTGCTTAAAGAATAAACATAGCTCGATTAGTGGTTTTACAACGTCTGGGGTCAAGTATTGCTGAAGTCCGTAAGGAAGTAAATGTTGAATCATTATATGTGTTAGATATGAGTAAAAGACTCGGTCACCCCGTATATTTATTGTTTATAATAGTTCGTAGTTTAATAGTTAATCGTATGTCTTTCAGTTTTAAGTCGGGTACTAATACCCGGTATTTTGTAAAAACTATATAAGCCTCTTCCAACTTTGGAAGAGGCAAGCTAGTCATTTTCACTTTTCTTGTTAAACACATTTTCTCTCTTTAAAATATCTCTCTATGTGTTTCTCTCTCTAGAAACTAGCCCAATCACAAGAATCATCACCCGTGTTATGAATTAAACGATCCTACACCCGTGCATTGTTGATCCTAAGAAACATTATGGATTTAAACCAGGTTTATTAGGAAAAAGTGTATCCCTAGGTGTTGATATTTCAAAATGGTAGATGTTTGATAATGACTGGGGATTAGAATCTAAGAAAGTTTTTTCTCTATGAGAAGAACTTAGTTTATTTGATAGGCCAAATGAAGTGGAGAGAGGTAGAATTCTAAAAGCACACCATTTAGAGCCTATTATTCAATAACAAATTTCTCAACATATGGCTCCTTCTCATCACAATGGTGTGTACTGTTACTATCACCCGCACTTGAACTCAAGTGTAGGGGAACCCTCCCCTTTATCTGTTAATTAAAGGTAGAGTCAGGCTCATAATTCGAACAAAAACAAGCGCTTTTTAGGAGGCAACCCAATATTTACTTTTCCCACATATTAGGAGTGTCTTGTGTTTTAATTCTTTATTGTTTATTTTATTATGTTTGAATTATTTTGTAATCATGCTTTGTTTGT
>BQNB010017869.1:0-69210 GCA_026074375.1 Tanacetum coccineum
AATTTTAGAATCCTTCACCTATAAATACCTACCCTTGGCCTTTTTATTCCCCACCTCTTACAAGCATTCTTTCCTCTCCTATCTCTTCTCTAATCCCTAAGTCTAACGCCTTTTGTGTTCTTAATCTTCTCTTTTATCATCTATTAAAGAACATACATCTTTGCAAGAGAGCCACACAAGTACCTAATCTATACTTGTGTGATTTGTCAAGGGTTTTCTTTCTCATACCCTTTCTTTAGAATCGAGTCTCTAGGTTAGGTTAGGACTTGGTTCATCCATATATCTTTTATTCAATCGAGTTGTAAGAGAAGTCTTGTATCCGTGGGATCAAGCCTAGATCATTGGGGATCTAGTTGGGGTTTGGTAAGCTTCAAAGAGGAAGGCTTTTAGAGTTTATAGGATAAGTCGAATCATGGGTTCTTAGGGGTGGATTCCTAAGGCGGAATGCCGTAGGTAGTAACTCTTCTTTGTGAGCATCGATTGCATATCGGTGGAGTTAAATTGTAACACGGTTTGTAGTCCACCATAAGGATTATACTAGTGTAGTATCAAAGTCGTGGATTCACAACTAGATATACAGAAGGACTAAACCCCCTTCCCGAACCAGTATATATCATGGTTTCTCTCTCTCTATCTACTCTTTGTTCTTATTGCAAAGTAAATTAGTGCATCACTTGGTTCTTTCAAGACTTGAAGTTTTTTAAACTTTAAAGAAGTCAAGAAAATCGTATTCACCCCCCTCTATGGTTCTATAGTGTCCATGTCGTTTTGGTGCATGTGCCATAAATTAGACTTGGGTTGGCTTCTTTTGAGGCCTTATTTTGTTATAAATTAGGCAGTCAGTCATGGGCGGGAGTTTATTGAGTAAGCTTTGCACGTGTCTTCTTCCGCTTCTTTTATGGGCGGTAGTGTACATCTATCTTCTTGAGTAGTTAACTATGGGCAACACATGTAAAACTTCATCTCTCTTATCTCTTTCCCTCCTAAAATATTGACACAGTGGTGGTTGTTTGGTGGTTTAGGTGTTTCAAATACGTATTTCTATCTCTAAATCTACACACATCTCTCCGTATGCATATCTCTCTCTTTTGAAGTTTTTTTGTGGTGTTAAGGAAACTAAATTGGCGGTTGTATCGTTGATGCAAGGTCATAAACCAAGGTATTTTTTTTATTTTGTTGATGTGTATCAGTTTGATGATGATTTAAGTGTTTTGTTGTTTATCTATGTTAGTTTATGATGTTTTAAGTGTATGTGATTTTGTATAGGTTGTATTGCATGTGCTCTTTGGAATTGTTTTTGTGTTTTTTAGACCTGATTTGGTTATATTGTTGCACTTTAAGGATATGGTTTATGCTATTAAGGCTTTAGATATTTCGCATGTGATTGATTGCAAAATTATTGTTGTTGATGTTTAAATGCCATGATTTTTAGCTGACCTTTTTATTCTTTATTGTCTTTGTGTGAATATTTAGGGCTTGCATGTATTGTTTGTGATTGCTTCTATGTTTTTTAGCTTATTCGGTCATATTGTTGCACTTTCAGGATATGGTTTATGCTACTCAGGCTTTTGCCTATAATTGATTGCAAGTGTATTGTTATCCATGTTTAAAATCCATGATTGAATAGCTTCTATATTTTTTTTTCACATAATTCAGTTATATTATTACAGTTTCAGGATACAGTTTATATATTTTGTCTGTTATTGATTGCAAATGTATTGTTGTACATGTTTAAAAGCCACGATTTCTTAGTTTAGTTTTTTATTTACAGTCTATTTACGTAAATCTTGAAAAGTGATGGAGTTTTTTTAGTATGAGATAAACGTGTCTAAATTTAGAGAAAATAGAGTTCAATGTTTTTGAATGAGATAAACGTGTCTAAATTTTTGAGAAAAAAGGTTCAATGTAGAGACAAATTCTTTTGATTGTTTTGATGTTTGGTAGGTCTACTTTGTTTCTTATGACATTTCTTAAATTCTGTTTGGATAATCTCCTCTTAGCCGTGATGATTCGGTTATCTAGAAAGTCATTGGTTTGGCCTTCTTTAGTGTTACAGACCCTATCAAGAATTTGTTCTTATATGTGGGTTCATATTTTCAGCTTCATGTTGATGCTTTAATTGTAGGGTTTCTATGCACCGTTGAATCAAAGGTTTGTACTCATAAGATAACCTAAGAGGCTATGATTATAGAATTTTTAATTTTTCTATTAATTCTGCAGTGATAACTGATTGATACTCTTTTTTTGAATAAGGCATGTGTGTAGTAGATCGTTACTTTTTTTATTTGCCATATCGGTTATTTTTATATTGCTTGATTGAAAGTTTCGGTCATAAGTTGTTGCTTTGTGTGTTAAAAATGATATGGGTTGAAATGCATATCACTAATTGCATTGTTACGCGGCTGTAACTGTTTTTCTAACTTTTTGAGTTTACTTCAGCTGAAATAATGTATATAATTTTGATAGGCAGGCTTAACAAAAGTAAGTGATGGTGCATATTTTGTCGTTTTCATGATACGATTGATATTGACCATTGTTGAAGAGGTTTTATTTGTTGCTTTACATTTTTTGGTTGTTTTGCTACTGTAATTTTATAGGATCTAAAGAAAGAATGTCGTCTGCTTTATTTTGCTGTTGCTTTGCTTTTAGATCAATTGCGTACTCTACTATTATATCATTTTCACTGCCCCAAATAATAAAACCTCAAAGAGAAATACATCAAAATTAGGCATAATGTGACAATTAATATAGGTCATATAAATAGGTATTTATTTTTTTACGGTATGCTGCTAGTAATATGTTTTGTTTTCTATTTGTTGTGTTTCAAATGTTTGCGTTTGTGTTTCTTTAGCCTTTCTAATATCTTTTAGAGGTATTAATGTTGCTATTATATAAATTTGAATTTGGATGTTTGGTTCTGTTTGTCTAAGCTTTCTGGTGTTGTTTAGAGTTTAATATGCAGTCATAAGTGCTTCGTGATATTCCTTAAGGTATGATAGTTGGTCATATATGCTAAATGTATATGCTGTGCACATAACTGCTGTTTTCAGCATTGTTAGCGGCTATTTTTTGGTATGTGGGAAATAAGTGCTTCCGGGTATTCTTTAATGTCTGACATACGGTTATAAGTTCTGATAAAGTTAGTTTGCAAAAAAATTATACAGACGTTATCATTGTTTGATCTTAATATCTTCTAACGCATCTTTCTGACCATCTTTAGAGTTCTAGGTTTTATTAAGGATCCGTTCTTAAACTTGGGCTCATGTTTTCACGTTGCCGTACTTGCTTTTATTGTAGAATCTCTGTGCACCAATGACTCAAAGGTTTTCAACATATAGATTCGCTTATGTCAAGTACATATTTAGTTTACAATGCTGTTACTTTAATTATTTTCTGACCTTAATGTTTTCAATTGCATATTTTTGGCTGTCTTTAGAGTTCCAGATTTTATTAGGGATCCATTTTTATATGTGAGCTTATGTTTTCAGGTTGCCGTTCTTTCCTTTATTGTTGAATCTTTGTGCACCGATGAATCCTTAACATACAGATTCACACCTGTCAGGTACATATTTAGTTTGTAATGTTGGCACTTTATATTATTAAATATTAGTTTAGAATTATTGGTTTTTTTTCTTTTGGAAAGTTGATTCTGCGCCATGAAACCACGCGTGCCCTGTACGTAACACTGTATCACGTGTGCCCTGTACGTAACACTGTATCCTAGCACATGTATGAATGTTTGTTGATACAATTATTACAAGATTATCTTTTATTGAATTTAGGGTATCCAAGAAATGTAAGTAGAGTATGCTAATGTCAGGATATATTATTTATGCTTTTAAAAACATTGATGCATACGAGGTTAAATGTTGAATAAAACTTGAGAATGGGATGACAACGCCTTGACCTTATTTAAGAAACGTAAAAAAAAACATATGAAAAGCCTTCTTAACAAGGAGCATGCGAAAAACAGAGCTAAAAGGAAGTGAAAGTATGCTTCTTGCATGAGAAAACCATGGCACTGCATCTGGTGCTCTGACCAACTAGCCATATTCATGATGTTGGTCCATTCTAGAAACATGGAAGTCCTTCATCGACGTCTATAACTTTACCAAATATTATAGTGCCCATATAGTGTTTCTGAGGTGAAGTGTTATTTTTGACGCTGGTGATGAGAGCAATGACGATTTTTCTAAGGTTGTTCCATATATTGTTGTTTAGCCACATTTTGATCGATCTGGTGAGACATCATTTTTGAAAATCTTTATGGTGAGTATATCTATGTGATTTTTTTCATGCATCTTATCAAGGAACTTAATGGTTTTGTCATTTTTGTATGTGCAACAAAAGACCGAAACAATTTCCATCTCTTTCACGAGACCTATGTAGCATGATCAACTACTATAGAATTGTATCGACTATGACATCACATTTAAAAGAAATAGCGACATTTGTTATCATGTATTGGGACATGTTGCCTTTTGCTGCAATGCTAATTTCAAAGCCATGGAAGACTCTCATCGACGACTCTTAGTCTATCAATGGGCGTCCCGACCGCAATAGGAAACCACATAAAGGTTTATTATCTAACACCTCCTTTAGCAAAAGATTATAGAATTTAAGTTATTAACATCTGAGGACTCGAGTTAGTTTTATTTGTTATTTTGATTTTGCTTAAATTGTATTTATGAGAATATAATTAAGTAACAGTTATTATTTGGAACC
Source organism: Tanacetum coccineum (assembly GCA_026074375.1). NCBI lineage: Eukaryota > Viridiplantae > Streptophyta > Magnoliopsida > Asterales > Asteraceae > Tanacetum > Tanacetum coccineum. The sequence goes on from BQNB010017869.1 coordinate 4,726, forward strand.
CTTCTATCAGAAGATTTCAGTTTGATATGAATTTTCCTTTCTGTTTTGTTGTTTGTATTTAATGGTATGTAATGTTCATTGCCAACCAACTCACGTGCTACGTCAATCTATCAGATATTAGGCTCCACAGCAACGCACGACCGCCTAATACTTTGTTCATAAACATAATAAGAGTTATGATCCAAATGCCTAATATCCAACACTTTATCCTCACACTCTACCTTTTCTCACCAATAAATATAACAAAAAGAAACTAACTTAATTAATAATAAAAAAATACTAATTAATTATGGTAATGGGTCATATCAATACTTCCACTTTCAAAAACACTTTGTCTTTAAGGTGTTACTTTAATATGTAAGCCTCAAGTAATTCGATTCTATAAAAAACTTCAGCCCGCTATAATTCCATTTTCCTAATTAGTGATTGATCCGTGAATTCTAAGTTCTTCTTTCCTATTCCTATTCCCTCCCTAGATAACAATGAAGCCCCTTGAAAGACCTTAAAACAAGCCCAATAGTAAGTTCCATCTTTGCACCAAAAATCTATTAACCCATTTGTTTTTTTTCTTGGCCCATGATAAGACACATCCTTCTCTAGTATAATCTCACGCCGTCACATTAAACTAAATTAGTAATGCAAGAATATAATAAAGAATGAATATCAAAGTAGATTAGTAATGATCAAAGAAATATATTTCATACACTTCACACTTTTACATATCAAATTTTTAAATATGCACTAGACATTTTTACAAAAGTAAATATACAAATCATTTATGTATAAGTAAATAATGTGCTAATGAAATTAATTATTCAAATTTGAATTAGTCTTCTAGAAACAAAATCTACCAAGATTATAGAAGATTATAGCAAGATTTGCAAGCCAGCACAAAAGACAAAAGAACCATCTGTCCAGGCCTGGAGGTTCCTTTAATTAGGAATGGTTCCCTATTAATTAAGGGAACCATGGAACCGTGTAGGAGCGTGCATCTCTCCTCTTTTTTATAAATAGTGGCTCATTTCTCACATTTAAAACTGCTCTTTCTAGCAAAACTTTTTGTGCATTTTCAGTATCATTTAACCTCTTTTCTTTGATCATTAAACTACTTTAATCTCATTCATAGTGATCCAAACTTCATCCATTTAGAGTGCAAGTCAAGATAACAAGTTATCTAGAAGATACGAAGTGTTATGTGTTATAGTTTAGTTTTGTTTATCGTAGCATTTGCTACATCCTTTGTGTATATTATTATACATCAAGTTCATAACCACCAAACTTACTGCTTAGCTAGATCCAATTAGTATTTCAGTCCTGAAAATACGTTAGTGATCTGGTTAGTATTCTAGTCCTGAAAATACGAGTGTGAATTGTTGGTTCTTCCTCGAAGTAGAACTCGACATTTAGCTTAATGTCAGAAAATATAGTAAGCGAAGTTATACGGTTTTCTCTACGTGAGTGGAGCTTGTTGATATAGTGCAGTGAACTCCTGAGTCGGATACTCAGGGAGTGGAGTAAGGTGAAAAGGAGCTTCATTACCGAAACACTATAAATCCTCGAGTTTGGTTTGATCTTTCCATCTCTTATTTATTACTTATCGTTTTGTTTACATTATCTATTGTCTTGCACTTATATATATATATTGTGATTAATTGATCTCGTTGTGTGCTCGAATCTAAAGTTTTAAAATGATTTATTTTAAATGGTAAAACTATTCAACGTCCCTTCTAGTTTTCCACAAGTAGGTAAATAAGTCATAATAAAACTAGTTGACAGACTAAAATGCGTAGGTCATCCTAACCCCCTAGGTTCTCTGAGCATCTGCATCAACTTTACATCACAATCTTTTTGTTGCGGGTTCAACTTGCCAGAGGTAGTCGCCCAAGGAAAATGATAGGACATTATAGTATAAGGTGTATTTGACCATTTGAGCCTTATTAATATCAGGATCTCCAACTTAAACAAAAAGAATCATTGCACTTTAAGCGAACATGTAGTAATTAGACATTGTTAGATTAATTCGGTTGACACTCCCTCCACATATTGATCATAACTACAATACACTTTAATTGATTTTTAGTTTAATTTAGTTATTTATTTTCAAACACAAAAATTGTGCCAGCCTCTTAGGTTGAAAACCCCGACTATAGTTGTAGAACCTTTAGAATTAGCTCATAAGTCCACCCACTCCTTGCGAACGACCCACACTTACCATTTAACTAGCTACACACGATCGGGTACACTGCTCGTTAGTGTTTTAGTCTAGGTAGGTTAGTCGGTAAAAATATAAATTTAAAACTAGACGTTATAAACATTCTAATGGGATCTTTTTAGATTAGGAAGTTCATTTCTAGGATTAGAGTCATCCATAGTAATAAAGAACCTATGGATATATACTGCGACAATTTGGCAAAATTATCATATCTAATGATCTTGGAGTTTAGAAGGGCGCCAAACATTACTAAAGAAATGTTCATCGTTTACGGATTTTAGAAAAGGAGCTTAGTGTTGTTTGTATACGCTAATGCTTATATTGATTGACGTGATCCTCAATCCTAGTCATTACAAAACTTATCTTGGTTGATGACTCTGCTAACTAGACATGCTCAACTAAGAGCATTGCACTATACATTGAAAGAATAAGAATACAGTATGTGAGGCTGTTAAGATAACTGACTCAAATAGGTGTTTTGCTGGTTTCAAACACCCTATAGAATGTACTATGGAAATACTCATACAATTACTTATACGTGAGTGCACAAGTGCAAAAAGACAATGATGCGGGTCATTGTGGACTTCACAAGAAGTTTTACACCTCCCTAGGCAGTGTACCTAACCATTGTAGTGTAGTATAGGCAAGACTCGGGGGTTGTTATCGTTCTCTAGGGGAATAGGTTGGGAAGGCTTGAACAGAATGTAACTAAGGTCTAAAGGGTTGAAAGAAGAGTATTTTTGTATTTTTATGAAAGCAGGTAAATTCTTGTTTTGAGAGGTTTGGTTGTAAAACTAATTAAAATAATTTTTTATCTAAACTAAATTGGTGGAAACTCGATGGGTAAAAAAATGTATTTACTTAATCATGCATTACTCCTTAGTTTGCTTCTCCTAATCCTATTGCTTTGTCACACTTGTGATGATCTGTGTAAATATTTCCTAAGTCATGAACGAATTACACGAACCCACCGTCTATGTAATATTCTGTTAAGGCAACGCACAAGTAAGGTAGTATGAAGACTATTAGAAGTCCCCTAAGAGTGCATTATATGCATTAAAATATTTAAGAGGTGATCAACCATAGATGGGTAAGGTAGTATGAAGACTGTTACCGATGATATCCTTTCTACACACTCGCGTTTCCCTAGACGTCTACATTAATGTAATATTTTATAGCCAGTTTTCTAGAGCCTAACGCGCACATCCATCACAAGAAGCAATATTAAAAGGATCTACAAACTAAGTTTCGTGCAATCATAAGTAAATACTAATGGATCTAGACTAGCATGTTAAAGAGAAGCGAAGAACAATGATTAATCAAACAACACATAGACATATTGAAAGATTAAGAGATAATGGACTTCACTTGATTAAAACATGAGTATAAGGCTGGCACAAGAGGGTTTTTATACCCTAAAAACTAGCCTAAAAGCTGCTACACTCAAACCCTAATGATATAGTTCGTCTCCTAAAAGTTGCACACTTAAAACCCTAAAAATGAGTTTATATATATAGAAAATAGGCCGCGACGGTGTCACATTATAATCCTGACGCCATTGCTTCGCCGAATATTCTAGGGCTTCACTATGTCGGTTAAGTTCTAACCCCGTCTTGATTTCTCTGACGTCGTCTCTTTACAATCCTAATGCCGTCACCAATAATTGTGACACCGTCCGATGAAGTGTCATTTTATACACCATTTCAGGGTCATTTAACCCCCTAAATCATGGAAATATGCCCATATTACGTGCTTAATCATTTGTTTTTAGTTTTTAGCAATTGGATGGCATTTGGAGGAAATACACGTGACATGGGCTCATTTGGAGAAAAAACGGACAAGATTACGGACCTACACCAAATCTCTTGAAGATTTATGCATACAGCGCGTGGAGACGACGTCGCAGGCATAAAGCGACGCTGTCGTGATCTATCTAGTAATGGCGTCAGAAATCTAGCGACAGCGTCAGGACGTGGCCGACTTAAAAGAAGATCTAGAATCATCTACATGGCGACGGTGTTAGGACTTCAAAGCGACGCCGTCACAATGATTTTTCTATATATATTAAACCGAAATTAGGGTTTTAAGGGGGTAACTTTATATAACTTTAGGGAGACGAACCCTAGTCATTCTAGCAGCTTTTTAGGTTGTTTTTAGGGCCTCAAAACCCTATTGTAACTACCTTCAATCCATGTTTTAATCAGTATAAGATTGTTTATACCTTTAATCATATGCAATATGTCTAAGTGTTTGTTTGATTTAGATATTTTGTTCTTGCTTTATCTTTAACATGCAAGGCAAACCCTCCTTAGTATTTACTTCTGAATTGCATGAAACTTTAGGTTGTAGATCCTTTGATGGATGTTGCTTCTATACCCTCTGGTTGATATTGCTTGTCTTCAAAAGCATGCTCAATTTCAGAAATTGTCTCCCATGCTAGTGATATAACCTTTGGCGATTCATAAAAAGAAAATCGTTTAAACTTTCCTAAGAAAGTTTGCACATATTTAATTAGGTTTCTTTGATCTTGCAAAAATTCCAAACTTGTTTCTTCTTGAGGAGGTTGATGAACGACGGAATACTGCATGGGTTGGGTATTAATGTTAGCCGCCCGTTCCTCTACTGGCAATTGTGGGGGTTCAAATTGGTTAAAACCGGAATAATTAGAATCATAACACGGATTAGGTTCGTAATAATTCATCGGTTGACATTGAAAAGTCTCGTGAGGACCCCCACAATCTTCACAACAAGGATATTGTTGTGGAAAACTCAGTGAAGTTTGTAGAAAATAATCAAAGTTTTGATTGAAACACGAGTCCTGATTGTAGACAAATGGGACTTGAGGTGGACAATCATAACCATAATGGGCATCGTTCCAACATAACTCACAAGAGTATGGCACGCATTGGGGTTGTTGAGGTGGGTATGAGAAATCGGGAGGATTATCGAAAGAATTCGGAGTCGAATCATAAGTGAATGAGTCTCCGTTCTTTGAATGGCATAGAAAGCAATATCCATCTCTAAGATCATTACCACACCGTTCGCAAGTACACCATCGCCAAGGGTGACCATATAACGGTTCTCCACACCCTACGCATCAGACAAATGTCAACATAAAGAATTAAACAATAATGAGGGTTAAGAAGAGAATTAAACGGTTTAGAAGAAAAAGAAGATTATTTTTGGGTTTTTAAGCTTTTTAAATAACATATTTTGTTAAAGGACAAAATGAGATCGAAAAACTTAAACCAAAAATCAACTTGCTTTACGGTAGCTCTCTAAGAGAAAAATGCACAAAGGAGAGGAGGAGCGGGAAAGCGCAAAGCTATTAAAAACCTTCTCCTTTAGGGTCGTAGTTACTCGGAACAACCCTCCTTATACCCCTCTTGTAGTTTGTTAATCAATTAAAGGTGAGCCGTACCTCATAAGTGACACAAAAGGCAAGTTTTAATCTTTTGTTTGTTTTTAAATACTTTAGGAAAAGTATTTATGATTATTTAATAATATATTCACAAAAATTGAGAAAATAAAATATTTTTGTATTTTTATATTTTTATAACAAGAAAATAACTTCACGAGGAAGGGTCTTCAAGGCACAACAAACTTCAACTCGATAATCGTCTCATGGCCTCCCCGGCAGCGGCGCCAAAAATTGATATAACAATTTATACTATATATATAATATAATATAGGTGAAAAAAAACAAATCACTTTTAAAATCCAAAAAACAATAATATTAAATTCACAAATAAAAATATATATATTCGGAAGTATCGGTTTCTTGCTTTGTTATCCACAAAGTTTAAAACCGGACCCGGGTCGTTATGTCCCAACGAGGCCGCGAATTTGAAAATCGAGAATCGGTTTGGAATTTATGCTTGAATAATCAAAGATTTGATTGGATTTGATAATTCTACGGGAAAAATAAGTAAGGCAAACTAAAAATAAAAGTTATAAGAGCTAAAACCCTAAAACGAGAACGAGAATCCTAAAAAAAACGCGACTTAAAAACCTAAATTATCAAAATTTAATCCTAAAATGATTATTTAACTTTTTATAAATCCTAAGTGACTAAAATGCAAGAACTAAGAAGACTAAACCAAAAACGAAAGTATTTTAAGCTTAAAAACACTAAAAACGTGAATGGGATTCAATCCCGTTCTTTAAAAAATCAAATTGTAAAATTTTAACCCTACGAAAGTAAATCTAATTTTCCTAAGTCCTATTCGATAAAAGAAAATTTTCTAAAAAAGAATTAGATTTTTTTGACTTTTATTAAATTTTTTATGAATTAAAAACAGTTTTAATAAAAATTAAATATTAAAAATACTAAACGAATTGTAAAAAATCTGGAAAAATTACGAAAAGTACTTAAGGATGAGCTAAACCTATGAAAAATAAAAAGGGGTCAACAACTTATCTAAATAAGCTGTTAATAAGCCGAAAAGGCTTTTGGCTAAAAAGGGCTAAAAGGCCCTTAAATACTAAACCACCTGGGACTATAACGAAAAAGTCCCAAGGGCGCAGCGGTAGAGTGTGTGTTATAAGGGTTGAGGGTGTTGAGGTCCAGGGTTCGAGCCCTGCTCACCTTGGACTTCCACCTTCCCCTTTTTGCTTTTTTTAAAAACTTTTTAACCAAATTTAAAGAAAAGCCGAAAATAAGCAACTTTAAAACTTGAAATTATTTTTGAAAAGCAATAATAAGCCCAGAAATGAGCAAATAAGCTGACAGTATGGCTTTTTTTTAACTAAGGGACAAGAGATAAACTGTTGGGCTCATTTAGACATTAATAAGCATAAGGAAAAAGCAATCAAGCAAAACAACCATAAATCTAACCCTAATAAGCACTAAGAAATTAAAATAAGCAAAGAAAATGGGCTGAAAAGCAATTAAAAAGCAATTAAGCAAATGGCCAAAACTGGGAGCAAAACAACCTAAGAGGCAATTTTTAAGAGCCATAAGCTATCCTTATGGCTCTAAAAGCTAAAAACAGATTAAGTTGGAACTACTAGCTATAAGGAAAAGCAAACATTAAACATTTTGAAAAACAAATAAGATGTTAAAAAGCTAAATGAAAAGAGGCTTTTTACTCAGCATATGCTGAGTTTTGGTTTTCATTAAAAAGACAAAAGGCGATGTTGCAGCCTCAAATTTAAGCTAGAAAAAGACTTTAAAAACTAAGATAAGTTGAAACAAATGAAGATAAACATACAAGGAGCTTATGCTCAAAAATTTAAATCATAAAAACAATTTTAACTAACTGAAATTTAAAAATGAAAAGGGATTTTTTTAAACTGAAAAAAAAGAAATGCTTGATAACTTTGACAGTTTTAACTTAAAACTTAAGTGACAAAAGCTTACCTAAACTAGACATAACCTACTGCACTTTGAGTCACAAATGAGCATGATATCAACTCCTAAATGTCCTGAATCAAAATCTAAATGATTAAGCTAAACTACAAATCTTAAAACCCACAGATTTAAACCATGCTTACTAAATACCTTAAAAATGAATTTTACACTATGAAAACTTTTAAAAACTGTTTAAAGTAACTAAATAAGGCTTGTCAAAGTTGGGTGAATGACCCAAAAGGTTTAAAAACCTATTTTGACCCATTTTCAGTCTTGACCCAAACACCCCTTTAAGTTTATAAAACCCTTTTTAAAACTGATTTTGTAAAAATCTAAGCAAACTTTTTAAAGACAGATAGCAAACATCTAATACCAAGCAATGTTAAGCATTATTAAAGCAAAAATAAGCAGTTAAATAAGCAAATAAGCAGTTTAAGCTAAAATGGCAGTTTTGAACAAGAAACTTAAATAAATGGAATGTAAGCAATAAAAAGGCATAAACAAGCAATAAACAACTTAAATAAGCAACAATAAGCAGGAATAAGCAGGAATTAAGCACAATAAGCAGTGCTACAGTAATAAGCTAAAAAATGAAAAATGAGAAACTCATAAGTGTCTAAGCTTTTGAGAATGATTCAAGGACCCAAATCAGTTCAAAACAAACCTATGTGCTTCCCATGAAGCTCTAAACCATGGCCATCCACAATACACCATGCTCCATTGCTTTTCTTGACAGAATCTTTTTGTGATTTTTGGTATTTTTGATTTCTTGACAGAAAATGCAAACAAGCTTTTCAATAAGCTTTGAATTGGACCAAAAGCTTATACAAGAGATTAATGACAGTATTAAAAGGACAAGCAATGTAAATGACAGAATTTAAAGGAGACTTAAAATTTTCATTAACTTAGAAAAAATTACAATGCTTAAAATTAAATGACAAAAATTTAAATGACAAGAATTAAAATGGTCTAATTAGTTTAAAAGCAAGACTAAGGACAAAAAACTAATAAGCTACAATGGACTTCCTATTTATACTAAAAGCTCTATGTCTTAGGTCTTCAATTGTGCTTGTTCTGTGAGAGGCTTCAACTGGTGTGTTTGTTGTGTGAGAGCGATCAAAAGCTCAATCTAAGCCATCCATTTATCTTGGTCTCCAAGGTCTTTGATCTTGACCCTCCATCCTTTGTCTTCTTCTTTTGTCGAATAGGGTCATTTAGGATTGCCAACATGGCAAATGGACTTTAGTGAGGTGGGGTGAGGTTTGGAGGGTGATAGGTTTGGAGTGGGGTGAGGTTTTGTATTCTTGTTGCAGGGTAAGACACACAAAACGTGTGTGAAGACAAACAATACTTGTTGGCGGGAATTTTGGTTTTAATTGGGTGCAGGGTAAAAGTTTTGTGGATTGGCAAATTAAGTCCCCCAAGTTGTATAAGTTGTTTGCACCAAAAGTCCATGTGGTGTAATTGTTTATGGGACTAGGCAGATTTGGCCCCTCAAGGTTTATAGAGTGTTTGCAAGTTAAGTCCTTGTGGTGAAATGAAATTTTAAGGACTTAACAACATCAGTCCATCAAGTTGTATTTACTTGTTGCACCCACAGTCCTTGGGTCTTAATAGTGTTAGGAGTTAAAGGACTAACGATGGTTAAATGCAATTTTAGGCTAGTTTGATATATTAGAGGTATTTGGGCCGGTTTGATATGTAAAAGGTATTTGGGCCCATTTGGTCTTTATAATGTTTAAATGGGTTGACTTTGTCTTTGACTGCTCTTCCATTCCGTGCTCGGTTTTGTCCATTTTGGCTTGATTTTTTGTCCTTTTGTTGGATATCCGTTTCCTATACAATATAAGTGAAAACATACAAATACAATGTATTTTTGGTACGTTTTTGGTCAATTAAGTCTGGTTTTAATGGATTATGGTATGTGTAATTAAGCATATACCAATGCCTCTGCAGCTTCAAGAAATTTCTTGTTCAGGGCAGGATCTTCTTTGACTACATTGTGAACTTCCTGAAAATTGTAAAGGATCATCATGAGTTTAGTATTGTGTTCAGTCTTGAAAAGATTAAGAATCTGTTAATAGTTCCTGAGAGCAGCATCAGTGTTCTCATTGTCTTTGTAAGTGGCATCATGAAAGCCTTCAATCTCATGCTTTAGATCAACATAGGAGGCAACGGCTTCCTTATTCTTTTCCCAATTATCTTCAACAACCTGAGCATAGAGAACTTCAGAGAAATTTTAGAGATTGCTTACCAATTTCCTTTCAATGATTGGCATGTAATTGTCATAAAGCTTGAGAGTCTCAGAACATGATGATGACTCAGAATCAGATGCATCAGTCTTCCTGGATTTAGAGGATTGAGGTTGCTCTTTGGAAGGTGAAGGAGACTGATGTTCAGTTGAAAGAGGTTCTTCAGTGGGTGTTTCAGTGGAATGGTTTGAGTTTCTTCAGTCTCAGACTCTTGAATGTCTTCATCCATCTCTTATCCAGCTTTAAAAACATCATCATCACTATCATCTTTCAGCTCTTCATCAGAAGCTACCAACAAGGCTTGAATGTCAGCAACAATGGTGAGTAACAAGGTTTTAGTATCCGGCTCCACTTTAGAAGAAGTTTTGCCTTTGTTTTAGTCAGGGACTGATACCTCAAATCTAGTAGATGGGGTCTGATCCACCTGGTACTCAGCATTAGTCCTCGAGAGAGCAGTAACAAGAGGGGTAGATGAATCCCTATCAACGAGTGGTTTAAGTCTCTCTGAATATTTGGGATTGATGTTTGTCCCCTCAGGTAAAGGCTTGGTTGTACTAATACCTTCATCAGGGTGAGTGGCAGGCAACCCCATATCAACGGGTTAATTGTTTCCCTCTGAGTCTTTGGGATTAGTCGGTTTACCCTCAGGAAAAGGCTTTGTGCTGCGAGTACCCTCATCGAGTGGAGAATGAGACCCCTTAACAGCGGGTTGTATGTGTCCCTCTGTATCTTAGGGATGAGCAGTTTGTCCTGAGGAGACTGACTAGGTTTTACCAGAATCCTCTGTTGGCACCTTCTCACTGGGTAATGTTGCAGGGGTCTGAAGGGAGGTCTTTTTAGACTTACACTTTTTCCTCTTTTGAGGCAGTGCTCCTGAAGCCTCATGGCCTTGTGTCTTTGGTTTGGGTTGAGACACAGAATGAGACTTCTTTTTCCCCTACTTTACAAAGCAAGGAAGTGGAGTCACTAAAGATTCAAGATTGTTTACATCAATCATTAAGGATCTCGATTCAATAGGAATGAATTTGGATGGGTCTTCTGTAAAATTTCATTAACTCATGGCATTAGGAAGACTCCTAAATTTTTGGTCCTGGGCATATTCAGATCCGAGTAACACTTCAAGGGCACACGAGACAAATCTAGGATATGGAGTCTTATCATGTCTTTTGACAATGATTGATCTGTTCTGAGAGTACTGAGCCATTCATTATTGTTCTAGCAGCCTCAATGAGAGTTTTATTCTTCCTTTTAGCTATACCATTTTCTTCAGGTGTATAAGGAGAAGAGAAGTTCTGAGAAACTCCTTTCTCATCACAAAAACTCTCAAGCTTAGAATTTCTAAGCTTAGTCCTAATATCAGTTCTGATTTGTTTGACTTTACATCATTTTGGTTTTCAACCATCCTAATAAAAGACATTATCATTTCAGTTTCCTGACTCTTCTTCCTGAGAAAGTGAACCCATGTGTAACTTAAGTACTCATCAACAATGATTAGGGTATATTTCTCATGGTTTATGGACATTGGACTGACTAGTCCAAAAAGGTCTATATGAAGAAGATGTAGGCATTTTTTGATTGAGAAGTTTTATTTAGTTTTGAATGAAGCTCTCTTATGATTTACTTTTTCACATGCTGAGCATGGTTTATCCTTTGAATAAACAAGTGAAGGAAGGCTACAAACTTTGTTTTGTTTAGCAAGTTTATTAATGTTCTTGAAATTGAGATGTGATAGCCTTTTGTGCCATAGCCAATTTACACTTTCTAAGGCTTTGGCAAAGAAGCAAGCTCCATTTGGAGTTAGTGATGACATGTTAAGGACATAAACATCATTTCTTCTTGGGGCTATCAACAAAATTTATTTGTTAGCATTAAAGATTGTTCCTTGCTTATCATCAAACTAAACAATATATTTAGCATCACAAAGTTGACTGATCCTAATTAGATTGTATTTAAGACCATTCAAAAAAGCTACTTTAGAGAAAACTATACCCACCATAGTTTATTGAACCATATCCCTCAGCAATACAAGATGAGTTATCACCAAAAACTATCCTAGGACCTGGTTGTTGTACATAATTATGTAGATAAATCTTGACACCAGTCATACTCCTTGAGCATCCACTATCCAGAAACCAAATAGGCTCCCTGATGTGTCTCTACACAAATAATAAACTTGGTTAGTTTCTCTTGTGAATCCACTTCTTTATAGACTCTCTGGCTTTAGTATCCTGAATTCTCTCGCCTCTCTTAAAATGCTCAAAGTCATTATGGTCAGTGGTTGAGTGCACATTACTTCCATAGGTAGTGCAACTCACACCCACTAAGGATTCTCTAGACTGAGATGACTAAGCTAGTATTCTTCTTCTGATAAGAATGACACGATTGTGTCCTTAGGTAGAATGGTCATAATTTCCAAATATTTCACATTCAGGGTAGTTCAAACAATCATCAAGACGATGGTCATTGAAGCCACAGTAAGTGCATGGTGTAAAAGGCTTTGCCTTAACTTTCAGGATTTGTTTGGAAGGAGAAGCATACTAATAAGACTGAGCCTTGCAATTTTTACTACTTTTCAGTGATGCAACATACATGTCAAGATTTGAAGTCATATGATCCTCTTTCTTACATTTCATGCAATAGAGAATCCTATAACAATCATCAGTTAAATGATTGGTATAGTGACACAGTTCATATTTTAGCTTGGGTTTCTAAAGGGGTTTTGGCCTAACTGGTTTAGATGAGTTAGTGTTCTTGCCATTTCGTTTAGAATCCTGGCTCAGTTTGGATAAGTTGATAAACTTAGATAATTCAGGCTGTTGATTCACATATTTAGATTCCTGAATCATCTAAGTGGAGTTACCCTTCTCATCCATTAAAATTTAAACCAATTTGGTCAGTTCATCAATCTTAGATTCTTGATCATTGATCTTGACTTTAGTAGGAACTGAATAAGTGACTGGTTCAATATCACAAACAATGACAGTTCCTGAAACATTCTTATTTGAAGATTCTTATGTTTCAGGATTTGTGTGTTTCATGGTACCCAAACCAGGTCTCTCTTTTGGAGAGTGATCTTCATAAGTCAATGTCATTACCTCAGAGCTAGGAGAAGCTCCTCAAAGATTCTTCTGTGGAGGTAGAGGGGTTTGAAGTTCTAATCCTGATTCTTTGGAATACTCAAGGTCAGGGGTGTCTTAGTGAGTTTTAGACACTCATTTAAAGCTTGACTTTCAAGGACAATAATTCTTCCAATGTTAAAGTTTGGAAGTTTGCTGTCAGGGTTGTGTCTTTCAACCCAGTCTTTGGATTTTAGGACCATTTCATGGTCATAGTCTAGGGAGGCAGGTATGAAAGGGTTTTCTTTACCATCATTTTTGGATGATAATTTAGTGAGTTGTTGACCACTAAGAATTTTCTTCTTTTGGTTTGGGATTTACTCACTAATGCATTGACTTACTTTTTTGAACTATTTAGCCACTTTTCATTGACCTTTATTTCTTTCTTCAGTTGTTCTTAAAGAGCAAAATTTAACTTAGTAAATTTAGTGTTTTGAATTTGAAAGGTGGCAGCCTCAAGTTTTACTTGTTTTAAGGCAAGTAGATCATCTCTACACTTATTTAATTCAAAAATGATTTTGTTATATTTTGATAACAAGTTTAATCTCTGATCTTCAACATACTCGAGGTTAATGTTTATATATTTGAGGTAAGTTTGCCAATCTGAGTCCTTATCCATAGAGAGAAGAATATTTACCTTTTTCATGGTGATGTCAATACATTCACCATTACGAGCATGATTCTTCCCTACGGAGAGTTCATCATCAGCTAGAGCCATTAGTACCTTGACTTGTATCATCTCCTTATTATCAGATATTTCTTTCTCATCCCAATCGAACGTTTCAACAACAAGACCTTTGTTCTTTGTTTGAAAGGGTTTTGGATACTGAGAAGTAGAGGGACTAGCCTCAAGGAGTGCAAGTTTAGTATTCACCTTCTTGTACTTAGCCTTGTAGTCCTTTTGAAACTTTTGTTCATTTTGACTACTTTAAGTGTGTTGAGAAGACTGAATGAGTTTTGGTGTAAACTTAGGTTGAAAACATTTTGACATTGAAGAGGAGTTTGACACTGGATATTTGTAAGAGGGTTCATAAGTTTTAGAAAAGCAATCTCTTGCAAAATGACATTTTTTGCCACATTTTTAACATTCAATGTATTCATTTTCTTTTTGACTTGAAAAATTGTTTTTCCTTTTGACAAAACATTTTGAATTTACCAAAAGGGACCTCTCATGAAACTCTCATTTTAGGTCTCTAAGGTACTCCTCACCAGATCTCTCATCTGCCTCATCATCAAAATTTTCTTAGAAATCCTTTACAATATTGTTAGAAAAGAAGGAAGTTGATATGGGAGAATCTAAGGGTGCAGTAATCATGTCCTTCTTGGTCTTAGGGTATCCCTTAGAGATTAGGTTATCTTCATAGATAAACCTCTCATGGATGTCAACAAGGTTAAGGGTCTGGGTGTGATTGGCATCTCTTTGTCCTTAAGAGAAGCTAAGCCACTTCTCAAGGAGACTGTTCACGAAACCTACATTGATTTTGTGTTTAAACAGTGTCACACAATCATTGGTAAGCTCATTTAGCAGGGTCTTGTAATGGGGGTAGGTTTGTGAGAGACTCTTAGAGGGTTTAGCTTTGAAAGTTTGATACTTAAGTTTTAGATCCATGGTCTTGTTTTCCTTGGTATTAGAGGGACCTTCAAAAATGTGAACCATGTCAGTCCATGTAGATTTAGTTGTATCATAGCTAATGACTGACTCCATTATGTCATCTGGTAGACATGATACAATGATGCATTTAAGGCGTTGGTCTTGATTAACCACCCTCCTCTCATTAGGGGTGCATTAGGACTCAGGTTTATCGGCACCTTCAGCCATTTTCGGTTTAAAAGGACCATCCATAATACATTTAATGTAGTAGGGTTCCATTCCCGTCAAATAGTAAAGCTTACGCTTTTTTCCATTTGTTAAATTTTCCAGGCTCTAGATGAGGAGAAACAAAAGAGTAGCTTCCTCCTTTCTTGTCTACTGATTCGTCTCCAACGAGTCGGTAATAGTATAAGTATTTCCCGTTAGATGTAAAAATCAAGTGAGGCAAGTGATAATTAATCTTCTGGATGTCGTATCGACGGCGAGAATTGAATTTGAGATTCACGTTTATGTTGTTGGTTTGATGCTTGATTATCAAAGATTTTTGGTTTTGATTTTAAACTAATGATATAATAATAAGCTAAATTAAATCTAAGCAATATAAAACTAAGCAAATAGATCTAAAAATATATATAAAATGCATATGCTTGTCAAGTGAGATGAAAAGTTCCTTGTTGGGACTTAAAAGACTTCATGGATTCTTATAAGTTACTACTGCTCAGGTACATAATGGAAATTATGCTAAGTGGTTAGTACTGGTAGTATAATGTTACCACTGCTAGTTACTACTGTTAGTATAATTTAGTACTGATAGCATAAAGTTACTACTATTAGTTGAAGTTAAGACTGCTTAGTGTTAAAGACTAAAATATAAGCTAAGTAGTTAGTGCTGCTAGTTAGTAAATGTTAAGACTGGCCATACAGTTATACTCATGTGTATATATTCGTATGATCAGTTACTTTATATTACTAATGCTATATGTTTTTAGTGATTTGCTGGTTGAATGGATTACAAATGTTGATGATCTTTCTACTATCAAGAGGGGTAAAGACGAATTAAGAGTTAAAGATTGTTTGGAGAACAAGAATATTGTGAAGATAGTATTGAGGATTTTATGTATAAGTATACATAATGTATTATATAAAAGATTACGTTATGTTTAGAAAGATTACGATATCTTAGGATGTATTGTAAGCCGACTAGGACTCATTAAGTCCTATAAAATGGAGGCTCTATGGCATTAGTGGGGATATCTGTTTTTTGCACATATGTGTTTTGTAGTTGTCAAAGTAGATTAAGAATAGCTCAAGGTTGTAAACCCTCGTACTATAGTGAAGAGTTAAGCGTATTATTGATCTAATAATATTGGAGGTTTGGTTATATCTTTGTTTGTTCAAATGTTTCTGTTTTATTCATATAATTCTAGGTATTTAGGTGTAGATTCCGCTACACTTTAATTTTACATACGAAGTTCTCAACAAGTTATTTTGGATTTATCCAAGGTAATTTAACCATTAGTCAACCTAAGATATCAGATCTAGGTTGGGATCAACAAGTGGTATCAGAGCTTTGCTTTGAGAAACTTTGATCTAGAAGACATGGAGCTTGAATCTACAAATAGTGATCCTACTGCAAAGCTTCCCATACTCAAACTGGGTGAGTACGGGATGTTGGTTATAAGGATTAAGCAGTACTTATAGATCTATGACTATGCACTCTGGGAGGTGATAGAAAATGGTGATTCATGGGTGTCAGTACCACAAACAATACAGGAGAATGGTACATCAGTTACAAAGATGTCTATACTTGTAACTGCTGAAGAGAAGAAAACAAGAAGAATGATGTCAAGGCAAGGAGCCTGCTGCTGATGGCTCTTCCCAATGAACATCAACTCACATTCAACCAGTACCCTAATGCAAAATTAATGTTTGCTGCCATTGAAACAAGATTTGGAGGTAATGCAACTACCAAGAAAACTCAGAAAACACTTTTGAAGCAATAGTATGAGAATTTTAGTGCAACAAGTGCAGAGTCTCTTGACTCTATCTTCAATAGGCTTCATAAGATAGTTAGTAGGCTTGCTATTCTGGGTGTAGTTATTGCCCAAGAAGATTTAAACTCAAAATTTTTGAGTAGCTTACCCCCTGAGTGGAACACTCATGTAGTTGTGTAGATGAATAAGCCTGAGGTTGAAACCATGAGCATAGATGATTTGTACAACAACTTCAAGATTGTTGAACAAAAGGTAAAGAAATCTGTTGGTGGAAGCAGTGGTGCTCAGAACTTGGCCTTCATGACTGCTCCAAGCACTAACAGTACTAATGATACTAACACTGCTAGTCCACAAGTTAGTACTGCTAGCCCTAATGTTAATGCTACTAGCCCACAAGTTAGTACTACTAACGTCAGTGATAATACTGTATATGCTTTCATGGTAGAAAATCCAAATGGTTCTAATGTCCTACACCAGGACTTAGAGCAAATTCATGAAGATGATTTGGAAGCAATGGATTTAAAGTGACAGCTCTCTCTGCTAAGTATGAGGGGAAAGAAGTATTATCAAAGGACAGGCAAGAAGATTTTCATTAATGCTAATGATATTGCTGGGTATGATAAATCCAAGGTTGAGTGTTATAACTATCATAAGTTGGGACACTTTGCCAGAGAGTGTAGAGCGCCAAGAAGCAAGGAAAGTCAGTTTAGGAATCAAGACAACACCAGGAAGCAAGGAAACAATGAAGACAAATCTTTAAAGGCAATGTTGGCTATAGATGGTATAGGCTTTGATTGGAGTGACATGGCAGACGAACAAGTTCAGACAAACATGGCTCTAAATGCATTTTCAGACTCAGAGGTATACACTAATAAAACTTGATCTAAAACTTGTCTGAAAAACTATGAAACTCTTAAGAAACAGTGTGATGATTTGCTTGTTAAGCTTAATGAATCTGAATTTAAAGCAGCTACTTATAAAAGAGGTTTAGCAACTCTAGAAGATCAAATTATCACATATAAAAAGAATGAGGTTCTTTTTAGTGAAGAAATAGGAGTTCTTAAAAGAGAAGTAGCTTGTAAAGACTATGAAATAAATGTGCTTAAAAGTGAGTTTGAAAAAGTTAAGCAAGAAAAAGATGGCATTGATTTTAAAATTGAGAAATTTGATAAGGCCTCAAAAGACCTAGATCAGTTGTTAGGAAGTCAGATAACTGACAAAAGTAAAAAGGGTTTGGGGTATAGTGCAGTTCCTCCACCTCATCCTTTAATCTATAATAGACCTAATAAGCTTGATCTGTCATATTCTGGTCTTGATGAATTCAAAGAGCCTGAATTCAAAGGTTATGGTCCTGAGAATAGTAAGCAAGAGTCTAATGTTGTTTGTGATAAAGAATCAGATAATTCTAAGAAAATTCCTGAAGAAATCTTTGGTAAGAGAACAAGTATCACAAGACATAAGTAGATTAGTTGGAGAGTTCACCTAAGGTTGTTATAAAAGAAATTTTGGGGGGGGGGGTTTTTGTTTTTTTTTTTTTCCTGTTAATAAAAAGGTAGAGTTTACTAAACCTAAAAATCATGAAAAACCAGTCAAAAATTCAGTTAGGTATGCAGAAATGTATATATCACAATCTCCTAGGGGGGATCAGAGGAATTAGAATGGACAGAAATCCAATCAACTAGGAAAAGATTTTGTAATGTATAACAAGGCTTGCTTTATATGTGGAAGTTTTAATCATTTGCAGATTAATTGCTATAATCATCAAAGAAGAGGCATAGTATCTAGAAATAATTACAGTAGGGTGGATGCTAAAACCACACACCTTAGTGTACACAGGAATATGTCTCCAAAAGCAGTTTTATTGAAAACTGGCCTCACACCACTTAATACTGTTAGGCCTGTTAATACTGCTCACCCCAAAACAGCAGTTCATAGTGCTAAATCAAAGACACATTTTTTTAAACAAGCACAATCAACTGCTAAGAGGCCCTTTTATAAGAAAACATGATTAACTAACAGGTATTTTCATCAAAAGGTTAACACTGTTAGGACTAGAGTAGTTAATATTGCTAGGGTAAAAGATGTAACTGTTGTAAAGTCCTCAGCATATTGGGTTTGGAGACCTACCAAACCTAATGGTGCATCACTTGCTTTTAAAAGACACAACTACATTGATGCACGAGGCAGATCCAAGTCAGTAATGGCTTGGGTCCCCAAAGGAATCTAATTTCCTTATTCTTTATGTGCAGGGCAAGCCACAACATGATGATAAAGGATTTGTTGACAGTGGATGCTCAAGGCACATGACTGGGAACATAGCTTATCTCTTAGATTTCAAGGAATTTGATGGAGGTTATGTTGCATTTGGAGGAGGAGCATATGGTGGTAGAATTACTGGTAAAGGAACACTTAAGACTGATAATCTTGATTTTGAAGATGTATACTTTGTCAATGAGTTAAAATTCAATCTTTTTAGTCCTCTCATAGAATGTGTGAAATAAAAAGAAATATGTACCTTTTTACTAGACACTGAATGTCTTGTCATATCTCCTAATTTTAAGTTGCCTGATGAAAATCAGATACTTCTTAAAATTCCTAGAAAGGACAATATGTACAGTTTTGATATAAAGAACATTGTTCCTAAAGAGAGTTTGACTTGTCTTGTTGCAAAGGCTACATTAGATGAATCAATGCTCTAACATAGAAGACTTGGTCATATTAATTTTAAAAACATAAATAAGCTTGTCAAGGATAATCTAGTAAGAGGATTGCCTTCAAAATGTTTTGAAAATGACCAAACATGTGTTGCTTGTCTTAAAGGGAAGCAACACAGAGCTTCTTGTAAGTCCAAAGTTCTGAATCCCATTACTAAGCCTTTATTTATGCTACATATAGATTTGTTTAGTCTAACCTTTGTGAGTAGTTTAATGCATAAGAAGTATTGCTTAGTAGTCATTGATGATTATAGTAGATTTACATGGGTTTTCTTTTTAACAACTAAGGATGAAACCAGTGAGATCCTTAAGAACTTTATCAAAGAAATAGAAAACCTAGTGGATTTGAAAGTGAAAATAATCAGAAGTTATAATGGAACAGAGTTTAAGAACAAAGTTATGGATGATTTTTGCAGAGAAAAGGGTATTAAGAGAGAATATAGTATAGCTAGGACTCTTCAGCAAAATAGTGTAGCTGAGAGGAGGAATATGATTCTAATTGAGGCTGCTAGAACAATGTTAGCTGACTTTAAGTTACCTACCACATTTTGGGCTAAAGCAGTTTCTACTGCTTGCTATGTATAAGATAGGGTATTAGTAGTCAAGCCTCATAACAAAACACCTTATGAACTTTTTAGAGGTTTTAAACCGGCTCTAAGTTTTATGAGACCATTTGGTTGTCATGATACTATTCTTAATACTTTAGATAGTCTAGGCAAGTTTGATGGCAAAAGTGATAAAGGTTTCTTTGTTGGTTATTCTTTGAGTAGTAAAGCTTTTAGGGTATACAACACTAGAACCAGGAGGGTAGAAGAAAACTTGCATATTGGGTTTTTAGAGAATAAACCTATGATAGAAGGGAATGGTCCAAAATGGCTATTTGATATTAATTCTCTAACCCAATCTATGAACTATGTACAATTTCTAATGACGCTGCAGGTACATCAAAAGAAATAGTCAAGATGGCATCGTGATGCCAATTTAGAAAGATACTTCATATTTTGATTTACCTATCAAGGATGTTGATAATGGTGAACCAAAAACTGTTGATGATGCTCAAAAGCAGGTTGAAGATGGTCCAAATAATGAGAATGCTGAACAAGAAAGGTTTTTAGATGATAGCAGTACTAAAGATGGTAATGCTGCTGGGAAACATGTTAATACTGTCAGTACTGATGTTAATACTGGTAGTCTTAAACTTAATGTTGTTGGTCCATCAGTTAATACTGCTAGTCTAAATGAACAAGATAGCACTAAAGAAGAACCAGAAGTTGATTTGGGGAACATCACAAATTCTTATATAGTTCCAACCACTCCCAATACAAGAATTCATAAAGATCACCCAATTGATAATGTGATTGGTGAAGTGAAGTCAACTGTTCAGTCAAGAAGAATGACAAAACCTACTTCTGAACAAGGGTTTCTCAGTGATGTGTATGAACAGAAAACACATGATACCTTGAATACTTGTTTATATGCTTGTTTCCTATCATAAATTGAACCAACAAGCATTGCTAAAGCTCATTCTGATTCATCTTGGGTGGAAGCAATGCAGGAAGAACTTCTACAATTCAAACTTCAACAGGTTTGGATACTTGTGGATTTGCCTAGTGGAAAAAGGGCCATTAGAACAAAATGGGTCTTCGGAAATAAGAAAGATAAAAGGGGCATTGTGATTAGGAATAAAGCAAGGTTAGTTGCACAAGGTCATTGACAAGAAGAAGGTATTGATTATGAAGAAGTATTTGCTCTTGTGGCAAGAATTAAGGCAATAAGATTGTTTTTGGCCTATGCTTCTTCTATGGGTTTTCTGGTATATCAAATGGATGTAAAGAGTGCTTTCTTATATGGAACCATTAAGGAAGAGGTCTATGTTACTCAACCACCAGGATTTAAAGATCCTGACCATCCAGATAAAGTTTACAAGGTGGTCAAGGCACTTTATGGTTTGCATCAAGCACCAAGAGCATGGTATGAAACTTTGGCTAACTATCTGTTAAGCAATGGGTTTAAAAGAGGCAAGATAGATCAGACATTATTTATCAAGAAGCAAAAAGGGGATATTTTGCTTGTACAGGTCTATGTTGATGACATTATCTTTGGCTCTACAAACAAGGAGTTATGTACTGGATTTGAGAAGCTCATGAAAGATAAGTTTTAGATGAGTTCTATGGGAGAACTAACTTTCTTTCTAGGATTACAAGTACAACAGAAGGAAGATGGAATATTTATCAGTCAGGATAAATATGTAGCTGAAATTTTGAAGAAATTCAACTACTCTGATGTGAAGTCTGCTTTAACTCCTGTTGATTTGGAAAAACCTTTGGTCAAGGATGGAGATGCTGATGATGTTGATGTACATCTCTATAGATCTATGATTGGGTCTTTGATGTATCTCACTGCATCTAGGCCAGATATCATGTTTGCAGTGTGTGCATGTGCTAGATTTCAAGTTACTCCAAAGACATCACATCTCTTAGCAGTCAAGAGAATTTTTAGATACTTGAAAGGCAAGCCAACTTTAGGCCTTTGGTATTCCAGGGATTCTCCATTTGAACTGGTTGCTTACACTAATAGTAACTATGATAGAGCAACTCAAGATAGGAAGTCTACAACTGGAGGTTATCAATTTTTGGGAAACAGGTTGATATCTTGGCGGTGTAAGAAGAAAACTGTGGTTGCCACTTCTATAACTAAAGCTGAATATGTGGCTGCTGCTAGTTGCTATGGACAAGTACTCTGGATTCAAAACCAATTGCTAGATTATGGGTACAATTTCATGAACACTGTCTTTAATATTGACAATAACAGTACTATATGCATTATTGAAAATCCTGTTCAACATTCTAAAACAAAACATATAGAGATTAGGCATCATTTTATAAGAGATTGCAATACTAAAAGGTTAATACAAATGGTTAAAATTCATACTGATTATAATGTTGCAGATCTTCTTACAAAAAGTTTTGATGCAAGAAGATTTCAGTACCTGGTCTCAAGTATTGGAATGCTTAATCCTTAAATGTCTATATCTCTTTATGTTTTTGTAAAAGTTTTGTAAAGGATTAATACTATTAGTTTTCTCAATTAATATTGCTAAGTATAATTAAAACTGCTAGTTATACTTAAGACTGCTTGTTAAAACTATTAGTCATACTTGATGCTGTCAATAAGAAAATACTTTGGATCGTGTATTTTTATGCTATGGACTAACATCTATAGGTAAAGCATATTGAATATCTAATGTTGAATGCTTCACCTTTAAAGAAATGTTTGAGAGAAGGTTCATGATCTTGGATCACAGTGTTTAACTTTTATTCATGGGTTATGCATAAATATGGATCCTCATGAATTCTCGCATGTCTATCTAGTCTTTTATAGTGTGCTTGTGATGAATAGAGGCATGTTGTTGTAAAATTATTGAAGATAAAGTTAATGCTGTTAGACTTCTGTTAATAATGATAGGCAGAAAATTTCTACTGCCAGGCAAAAGTTAATGATGTTAAGATGACATGGGTGCCAAAGTTATAACTGTTTGACCAAATTCTTATCTCTTGAAGCATTGTTTGAGGGGCGGCCTATTATGTCAATATGAAGTCAAGCATAAATGGAAGGATATGTTATATCAAATGTATGTTCAAAGAATCTAAAGCATCTAGGCATGTCAAAAGAGGTAGGGACACCAAGATACCTCAGTCTAGTGGCCCCCCTAAAAAAGGTTGGTGATGAGGCTGTCCATAAGGAGTTGGGTGGCAGAATGGAAAGGGCTACCACTACTGAATTAACTCCTTAGGGAACATCAAATAAGACCTAATCCATGGCAACACTTAATGAATTAACTCCTTAGGGAATTGGTTCAAGTAGTGGTCCTAGGTGCCAAGATACCATATTGGGGGATGTGAATGCTCAAACTAGGTTTGAGATTGCATCTAAACAGTCCAATGATCCACCTCTCTCAAGAGGTTACACACTTAGAAGTGGGGAGGACAGTATGAAACTATTGGAATTGATGGAATTTTGTACACAACTGTCATATAAAAATAGAAAGAGTGTCTTGGTAAGCCAAAAGAAATGAGAGATTAAGTGAGTTTAAAAATATAAAGAGAGATGTGTGCATAAAAGCAGAAATGAGTGATTATGTAAGCAAAAAGAATTGAGAGATAATGTGAGCATAAAAATAGAAAGAGAGTTTGTAAGAATCAAGTTTGATGATGAGAATTGCTTTTTGGAATGAAATTTAGGTAATTGCCGGGTTATTAAAGTTAATGCTGCTAAGCATACAGTTTCTACTGCTGGTATACTTTACTGCTGCTAAGATTATGTTGGGTTCAGTTAATGCTGTTAGGCATATGTTAATGCTGCTAGTTAAAGTTCCTGCTGCTGAGGGTGTTTTTATAAATACTTCGATTAAGGGTTTCACTTACTTCTTTATTCGATTTCATTTATTCAAATACTCTCTAAACATAAACCCTAACTCAATTTTCATCTTTGATCATCAACATCATCATCATGTTAAGCCCTAAGTTTGCTGAAACGCAAAATATGGTCGCGTTCTTAGAAAAACCTGTAGAAAGTGATGGGTTTGCAGAGATAATTGATTTCCTGAAAGCAAGTTCTGTTCATTATGCTTTAACAGTCAATCCAATCATCTACACATCTTGTATTGAACAATTTTGGACAACTGCCAAGGTACAGACAGTTAATGGAGTGCGTCAGTTACAAGCCCTAGTTGATAAAAAGAGGGTTATCAGTACGGAGTCAAGCATTCGGAGAGATCTTCACCTGGATGATGCATAAGGTACTGATTGTCTTCCAACTGCTACTATTTTTGAAGATCTGGCACATATGAGGTATGAAAAGTCTTCTCAAAAGCTTACTTTTTATAAAGCCTTTTTCTCTCCACAATGGAAGTATTTCATTCACACTATTACACAATGTCTAAGTGCTAAATCCACTGCATGGAATGAGTTCAGTTGTTTAATGGCTTCTTTGATCATATGTTTGGCAACAAATCAGAAGTTTAATCTGTCTAAGTACATTTTTGATGCTATGGTGAAACACTTGGATGGAGGGGTCAAATTCTTGATGTATCCACGTTTTCTACAAGTTTTCATTAATCAACAACTTGGAGACATGTCACATCATAAGAAGATCTTTGTTAATCCCTTTCACACAAAGAAAGTTTTTGCTAATATGAAGAGAGCTTGTAAGGATTTCTCTGGGAGAATAAAACCTTTATTTGATACTATGATGGTTCAAGCTTCTGAAGAAGTGGGTGAGGATTCAGGTCATCCAACTGATTCCACTCAAGTACCCATTCTTGATCAACCATCTACATCCTCTAAAACCAAGAAGAAACAACCATCTAAGAAGACTCAGAGACAGGAGGAAGAGGTTTCTCAAGATGAGACAGAGCATGAGGAAAGTGTACCCACACCTTCCAATGATCCACAACCTAGTGGTGAGGATAGCATGCAACTAACTGATTTGATGGTTTTATGTACCAAATTGCAAACACAGGTTCTTGATTTAGAAAAAGCAAAGGATGCTCAAGCAAAGGAGATTGCTGCTTTGAAGAAAAGGATCCAGAGGTTGGAAAGGAAGAAAATGTCAAGACCTACAGGTTTGAAGAGACTCAAGAAAGTTGGTATGTCTAGAAGAGTTGAGTCCTCTAAAGATCAGGAGAGTTTGGGTGGTCCTGAAGATGCATCCAAACAGGGGAGGAGTATTGCAGATATTAATGCTAATGTTGAGGTAACTTTAGTTGATGAAACTCAAGAAAGACAGAATGATGAATTAGTGTTTGATACTAGAGTTTTGGATACTAATGAGATGCCTGTGGAAGAAAAAGTTGATAAGAAAGATGAACAAAGTAGTACTGCTGGTGAAGCAGTTACTACTGCTAGTGTTGAAGATAGTGCTGCTCCTATAACTATTGAGGAAATCACTTTGGCTCAGACACTTATTCAGATCAAAGCAGCTAAGCCTAAAGTTGTTACTACTGCTGCTACAACAACAACAACTACAAGAGCCAAGGCTAAAGCGGTAGTAGTATAGGAGCCAAGTGAGTTCAGAGTTCCTTAAGAGGCACAACCTTTAATTTCTAAAGACAAAGGAAAAGGTATTATGATTGAGCCAGAAGATCCTTTAAAAAGAAAAGATCAAATTGCTCTTGATGAACAAATTGCAAGAGATATTCAAGCTAAGTTGGATGTTGAATTAATTGATGAACAAAAGGTAGCAAGGAAACAAGAAGAAGAAGCCAACATGGCATTGATTGAGTCATGTAAAAATACACAAGATATTGATGGAGCTGTTAGAAGATGGGCTGATAGACTTCCAATCAAAGAAAGAGAGGAGTTGACAGATGAATATGAGGGAAAGGAAAAACAAAAAATAAAAAAAAAAAACAATTGTTTATGGAATTAATGGAGAAAAGAAGAAAACATTTTGCTGAACTAAGAGCACAGAAAAGAGGCAACCAAACCTTACTACCAAGGCATAAAAGGAGAACTCAAATGTCTACCTAAATTAAGCACATTGGTGGATACACATACAAACAGCTAAAGGAAAGAGTTTTGATGAAATTCAAAAGTTGTTTGACAAGGAAATGAAGAGGGTAAATACCTTTGTGGCTATGGGTTTTGAGGTACAGGCTAGCAAAGAAAAGAATGGTTAGAAGCGTAGTGAGCAGACAGCTAAAGGCTAGCAGAAAGTAGATGTTAGGGAAAAAGAGCAAGAAAAGAGCAACAGCAAGAATCCTTAAAGAAACAAAGAATGGAGGAAGACAAAGAGTCAGATGAAGTAGATTTAGTTAGTGAAGATGATGAAGGTGAATTAATGAAGCATTTGGTGATTAAAAAGGATGAAGATATAGCAATTGATGCTATACCACTTGCTACAAAATTACCTGTGATTATTGATTACAAGCTTCATAAAGAAGGTATGTTGGTACATTATCAGATGATAAGAGCAGATAGAAGTTCCATGAGATACTCTTCAATGATAAGGATGCTACAAGGAATAGTCAGAGAAGACTTGGAGGCTCTTTGGAAGATAGTGAAGACAAAGTATGGTGATATAAGGCCTGGAGATGAATTTGAAAGAGTGTTGTGGGGAGATTTGAAAGTTATGTTTGAACCAGACAAAAGAAGTGAT
Source organism: Tanacetum coccineum (assembly GCA_026074375.1). Lineage (NCBI taxonomy): Eukaryota > Viridiplantae > Streptophyta > Magnoliopsida > Asterales > Asteraceae > Tanacetum > Tanacetum coccineum. Next base: position 31,116 of record BQNB010017869.1, read on the forward strand.
GTATGGAGAATGTTACAAGGATACAGGGTGATGTTTAGAGTTGATTGATTATTCAGGCGTTTACTTTGTAAGTGTTTTGATAATCTCCACATTTTATGTGGTTGAAAAGAGATTCCTCACACCACTTAACCATCACTTAATATGTAAACAAGAAATTTCAAAACTGTATATCAAAATGAGATGTGCTATCAGCTGCTAAAGCTTATGGTAAAGCAGCAAAAAGGTCAATGAAAGGTTTGAATGCATCTTCCTGAGTATGATGAAGACTTTTAAAGAAGAAACTTGAAGATTCAGAAGATGAACATCAAGTTTAAGGGAGGATTGTTGGGACTTAAAAGACTTCATGGATTCTTAGAAGTTATTACTGCTTAGGTACATAATGGAAATTATGCTAAATGGTTACTACTAGTAGTATAATGTTACCATTGCTAATTACTACTGTTAGTATAATTTAGTACTGATAGCATAAAGTTACTACTGTTAGTTGAAGTTGAGACTGCTCAGTGTTAAAGATTAAAATATAAGTTAAGTAGTTAGTGTTGCTAGTAGTAAATGTTAAGACTGCTAGTACAAGTTACTACTGTGAGTATATATTAGTACTGCCAGTACTAATATTACTACTGCTTATGTTTATTAGTGCTGCTAGTGAAAGGATTACAACTATTTGAAGACTTTCTACTGTCAATAGGATAAAGACGAATTAAAGAGATAAAGATTGTTTAGAGAACAAGAATACTTGTGAAGATAAGTATTGAGATATTTATGTACAAGATATACATAATGTATTTATTTAAAAGATTACGTTTATGTTTAGAAAAGATTAAGATATCTTAGGAATGTATTGTAAGCTGACTAGGACTCCTTAAGTCTATAAAAGGAGGCTCTAGGCCATTAGTGGGGATATCAGTTTTGCACATAAGTCTTCATAGTTGTCAAAGTCGATTAAGAAAAGCTTCAAGGTTATTAACCCTAGTACTAAGTGAAGAGTACTCGTATTATTGATCTAATAATATTGGAGCGTTTAGTTATATCTTTGTTTGTTCAAGATTACTGTTTTATTCTTAATACTTCTAGGTATTAAGGTGTAGATTCCGCATACACTTTAATATACATACAAAGTTTCTACAACAAGTTATTTTGGATTTATCCAAGGTAATTTAACCTTAGTCAACCTAAGGAATCGATCTAGGTTTGGGATCAACATTCCTTAAGTGTGAATGTAAGTTTTTATTGATGAACTAATCCCCGTCTAGTAAACTATTTTCTCACAACATTGGTTTATTTTAAAAATAATCTTTTATCTAGGTATTAGTTACTAGACTAATGCCTAATTATTCTTACGGATTTTTCCCGTTTAAATAACCAAAACATAAAGCTAAATAATCCGAAAACTATCAATTAACAAAACCTTTTTTTAAATCCACATTTAATTCACTAATCATTACTCACTTAACAAGCGTATGTAAAACTACTCACTAATCATGCTAACAACCAAATCAATAATCATAAACATTTTAAACTAATTTAACTAAATCTACTAAGTAAAGAGAGAGGAATAAAAGTAGAACCCGATCGATGCAATGAAAATGAAACAACCACCCGATCTTATAAACTAATTAAACTCTAAAGTTTATTTCTTAATTACATTTTATAAAACTATTTAGCTAATAAAGTTTTGAGCTTTATTCACTAATAGCTTAATAAAATCTTTTAAAGATTTAAACTTTAGGATTAGAACTAGCTTATTAGACCCATAAGCTCCTCGCCTAAGTGTAGAAACGATTTCATCAGCAACAAGACACAAGCAAAGTTAAGATAAATAAGCTAATGAATAAGCTAAAAGCTAAAAGCTTTAAATTCAAAATATCAAGTATCTTGAATAGTATAAGCTAAAACCTATGAGATTTAAAAAAAATAAGCTATCTAATATATTAAAATAAACTAGATCTATTGATGAAATAAACTAGAGAAATAAGCTATTGTGTAACTTATTCAAAAACTAGAAAAGAAAAAGAGTTTTAAAATAAGCTAAAAGCTTAAACGAATATGTAAGATTAAATCAAATCAAATAAGCTAAAATAAGCTTATTCGATCTAGGATAATAAGTTATAAAACAATAGGCCAAAACAAACCTACTCGAAATAAGCTAAAACAAAACTTATTTAAAAGCTTATTGAAACCAAAACTTCTAAAAGAAATAAGAGATCTAATCAAAATAAGCTATGATATAGCTTATTCGATTATCAAACTATCTCTCAAAAAAGATACTAGGCAAATAGGCTTAAAAATAAGCTAAAAGATTTGCTTATTTAGAAATAAGCTAGATAAATGAGATAAGAGAAATGAGAGAATAAGCAATAAGCCTTAAGTAACACCATAGATCATCATCTTCATTAATAAACTAATAATCTAATACAATAAGCTAGAGCAATAAGCTATGAAAAGCTTTTACAAATAGCTAAACTAAATACAAGAAAAATAAGCTATACTACTACTTTGTGTGAAATTTTGTGAAATGGAATGTGTCGTGTCTGATGAGATTTTGAGTCCAATTTATAGCCCAATTAAGTTGAGGGTATAATGGACATTACACACGCTTATAACCCTCATAATTTTGTAAATGCCAAGGATGCCCTCTAATGCGTGTATGATACAGCTGTGGAATTCTCTTTGAGCCACTCTTGTTCAGCCACGCATCCTTCTAGAATATGCTTCCTAGTACCCTGGCATCCAATGATTGGCTCGGATCACGAGCCAATGATTGGATCGTTATCCATTCCTCGTACCGAGCCTCTGCCATACCTGAACCTTGTATTGACACAGCCTGTAACCAATGATTGCTTCTCGAGCCGCCTCCCAATCATTGCCCGAACCTCATACTAATACGAGTCTGACACGTCTAAACCTCATACGCCTTAAAACTATAACCTGTAGTAATCATTAGTAGTGCCACGTGTTACCACCTGAGTGATGCCACGTGGCATACCACCCACAGCCATGTTAGCTGTTGACGTGGCAGCCACGTTAACAGGTGGGACCCACTTGCTAACGTGTCAGCTGACGTAGCGGTCAACGGGTCGGATCAGGTCTAGATTCGGGTTGGGTCGGATCAGGTGTCGGGTCGGGTCACCTTGTGGACCACTCAGAGAGTGCCACATGGCAGAGGAGATAAATATCTCACCCATGGCAAAGTGGGACTCGAACCTGGGGTGTCCAGGTGAGGTGCTTAAGCCAACAACAAGAACCAGATGCGCTGCAGCATAGTTCTATTATGTATAGGTATACCAATTTATTTAAGGTATAAATGATCTAGGCTAGTTCATTTAATAATAGAGGTTCAAATATTGCATGACAGGTTCAAAATAAAAATGGTTCAAAAGGCGAGGAAGGTACTGATAGACTCGTAGTTTTATGCTCTTTCTAACGGAGTGCTTGGGGAATTTTTCCGAGTTCGTTTAAATCTTGATAAACATGAAAATGTCAACAAAACTCACCTAAAAATTACCGTTTTTGCTTTTTTCCAATCCTTTGTACCTACAAGACATAATAACACAAACCAAACATATTTGCAATACAATTACTCATATTTTATGGTTATTAGTCCGTTTAATAGTGTTTTCCGGGGCTAAAAGGATGTGTGTTTAAGAACACATCAAATTCTATAACACCCAATGTCTTAGGGTCATTTACGACATCAATATATTCACTATTTATTTTTAGTATTGTACGTGTTTGCTTATAAATCATAATCGTTAAGTTAAATCGCGTAAGCTAAAAATTATCGTTCAATGTAAACGGGCATCAAACAATTAAATGTTTACATCAAGCAAGTGTTAAGTAATTATTTTGAGTATAATTATTAACTTTGTTCATTTTATTTTTATTGGTTACGTAAAGTGTTTACGTTTCGCGATAAAATACGTTTAGGTATTCCTAGAATCACCAAAACTTTTCTACGCTTCAACAAATACCCACAATTATACCCAATACTCAAAAATTACAAAATTATATCATACATATGCATTTATAACCCAATATAGGTGGATAAATACAAAGATTTTATCTTAGAAAATACCATTCCTAAATTTCATGGGATGTTCTCTACTTTTAGGAACCAAGGGCTTAATTTTCTTACTAGTCCTAATAGTAACTTGACCAAGACTTCCATATTTCACTCCCATTGTCTTAAGACTTTCTTAGGTATCCTTTGACTAGTCTTCTTGGTATATAAGGCTAGTACAAGTATCAATACACATACACTTCCATTTTACTAAGTGAAAAACACACTCTTTCTCCCTTTTCCTCCCTAAAACCCATGGCCACATGTAAAAACCACAAACAAACAATACAAAACTTATTTAAAACATTTACATACATTCATACTTGATATCTAAGTTAACCTAAGGGGATTTAAAGGTTTAGTTTAAGGTTTACAAGTGTTAAGCAAAAGAAAGATGAAGATTAGGGTTTTGTTTAAGATTAGGGTTTTCAAGTCTTGCAAGTTAAGGTTTGGTTGCTAAACAAGGGTTTAGATCTTGTTGTTCATCACCACTCATCATATTAAGGTCATCTAAAACTCTTTATGTCTTTACATTTATGATTTTATGTATATATAAGTTCTATGTAGCAAATTACCATTTAGGAAATGTTTTAACTTGTAAAATGGATTTTTACTTATGATCATGGTTTTACACACTTTTACATATGTTATAAGGTTGTTATTATCATGTTATGATGGGAGTATAAAGATTGTACACTTATGGTTTATGTATAAAAGTATATATATATATATAAACTAGTAAATCAAAAGTTCATATGATAAGTTTATGATTAAAAGTAATGAGAGGACTTGTTATCTTGGACAATATTGGACAAAATATGGACTAGAGGACTTTAAATATGTAAGACATGTGATATTAAGTGTGGCAATGGACTTGTGACAAAGTGGTAAAGCTAGAAAGTTATAAAATCAAGCTTAAACACATTTTCATCAATAATATCAAAACATTCTGTTAGAATTCGAAAATAAATGTATTTATTTTATCTTTTTATAAAATACTACATCTCATAAGGATTCCAAAAAGGTAAGAAACTCGAAAAACCGATTTATAACGAAAAAGATACGTAGTTTACAAGTTATACGTTAATAAACGGGTTTATAAAAGAAATTTTATAAAAACAAGTTATAAAACACTTCTGATATATAAGGTTTATTATTTTTCCCAGATAGTACATAATTTTAGGATTCTAAAATAATAAGAATCGTAATTTTTCAATCAATAACGAAGGAGTTATATATTACGTGAGTTTACGATAATAAATACTTTTATAAAACTATTTTTATAAAAGTTACTGTTCATATCAGACATGAATATTTTGAAAACATCATTAATATGATATAACTTTTAATAACAAAGATGTGCTCGAAAGAATCACTTAAAACGGAGTTATAACGAATAAAATATGACATTTACGGGTTTTACGATAACAAAATCTATAAAAATAAATTTATAAACTGTTACAAACAGTAAAAACTACTGTTCATCAGAGGACTAAAAATATGAAAATGTAATATTTTGATAACTCATCTTAATACAAAAGCGTGGACATAAGAAACGTAAGAAACGGGCTTAAAACGAAGAAATTGTGACGTTTTTACTATTGAGATATTTATAAATGTTTTAACTTTATAAATATGATTTCACAAACACGATTAGATGGTGATGTAGCTATATATAATTATATATGGTAGTAGTTATTCAAAATGCTTAGTACTTATACGGCATATAATTAATTAGGTTGCATTCGGCGTTTATCTGACGCATTTTCTGTGATATAATCTGATATTCATTACTCAAGGTGAGTTCATAGCCTCACGTTTTACATTTAATAAATGATTTACAAGTTTTGGAGTGAGAAACATATGCATGTTTTACAATTAGACGCAAGTGGACATTTCACATTTACGATTACGTGTTTGCCTAAGTAGGGATAACCCTCTAAGCCCATTATCATGAACTGTCAATTACTATTGTGAGCGCGAATGTTATAAATAGATCTATTTGGGATTGACATCCCCGTTCGGGTGAGTCATGCTCACTGTGCCGGTTTGCCAGACAACGAACGTATACCATGTCGGACATAGGATGTTGCGGGTTAGAACATCATCACGGGCAATGTTGGCAATTTATATTGCATTTCATACATGTCGAGCTTCAGTGTCATGAGCTTAGGAAAACGTAATTACATTTTATGATGTTTGCATCTGTTGCATTATCATGGGGAAATCTTGCGGTCCTACATTATACATTTTATAAACCTATGAATTCACTCAACAATATGTTGACGTTTTAAGCAATGTTTTTCAGGGGATCAATAAGGCACGAGGTGCAAGGGATACATTGGTGGTTTTGATTTGGATGTCATGCATTAAAGATTTTGTCGCATTACATTTTGTATATCTGTTATGGGCTAGAAATCTTTGTATTTTGAACAAGTGAACAAGTGAAGCTTCGGGCTTTTGTAACAAACAATTTGTTAAATCCAATGTATCAGTTTTAAACGGCTTTTAATGGTCGTTCTTATATATATCTTGTGTTATTGATCTATGAAGTACCACCCCCAACCCATATTCCGCTGCGACCCAATTTGGGGGTGTTACAGATTGGTATCAAGAGCCAAGGTTATAGAGAACCAGGTCAAATGTTTTTGCTGGACTATAACCGTTTTCAAACATTGCATTCATACAAAGGGATTTTCACGGGACATATATACATACACTACTTGTTGCATTAGTTGGTTAAGACTAGATGCATTTAGGATTGATATACATGTTATGGTATAAATGTATATTACTATAAGAGTCTTATATTAAATACTAATATAAGCTATTTTGGATTTTCAGATACAGTCATGTCGATTCTGAGGATTCCACGGTTACATACACTGCTGTGTCCAGCCCATTTGCGGATTTGCCAGATATCGATCACCGGGAGTCGATGGACCACCCATGATGCCAGAGGACCCATATGCCTATGTGGTAGATGATTTTTAGGCCCCGCCATCTCCTGATTATGTGACCGGTCCTAAGTACCCACCTCCACCAGACTTTGTTCCAAAGCCGGTTTATCCAGACTTCATGCCACCAGAGGATGAGGTACTCCCAGCTGAGGAGCAGCCCCTACCTGCTGCTCTCTCACCTACTGCTGATTTGCCAGGCTATGTTCCTGAGTCAGATCCTGAGTCAGATCCGGAGGAGGATGATAATGAGGACCCTAAGGAGGATCCTGCTGATTATCTTGCCGACGAAGGAGATGATGGTGATGATGAGGATGAGTCATCCGATAATGACGAGGATGATGTTAATATTGAGGGGGATGAGGAGGAGGAGGAGCACCCAGCTCCTGTCGACTCTACAACTGTTGCTTTACCAACTGTTGATCAGGCCCCATCTGCTAAGGAGACTGAGCCATTTGAGATTGATAAGTCTGCGGCCACACCACTACCACATCTTGCATACCGGGTTACTGCTAGGATATCGATCCGAGATAAGCCACCTACACCATTTTGGTCTGATACGGAGGTTGCCAGACTCCTTGCTATACCTACTCCACCACCATCACCACTTTCCCCATGGTCATCACCACTGCCTCAGATTCATTCTCCACCACTACCCCTGATACTATCACCACTACCAGTATCACCACCCTTACATGTATCATCTCTACCACCTGCTAGTCCTATTCGTCAGTTGGGTTATCGAGCTGCGATGATTCGGCTGATAGTTGAGGCCTTATCTACTTCTTATTAACTACCATTACCACCACCCATCATACTCTCCCATACCAGATCAGATGCACCATTATTGGGGACACCACAACTTTTACCCATACCGCTACCTACTTCATCACCACCTTTACATCTACTCTCTACTGACCGTAGAGTAGACAAACTCGAGGTTTCCTTACCACCTCGGAAGAGGTTAGGTATCGCTCTTTGTCCTAGATATGAGGTAGGAGAGAGCTCGTCTGCCCCCACTACTAAACCTCTAGGAGGTTTTAGGGCGGACTATGGTTTTGTTGCTACCATGGACAGGGAGATTATGCGGGATCTAGAGAGAGATGTCGGTTATGGGATCACCGATACTTGGGATGAGATGTTGGTAGACATGCCAGGGGAACCAGCGACTGATGACAAAGAGTTGGGTCAAGGAATGACAGAGTTTACCACTAGGGTTAGGCAAGACAGATACAAGATTTATACAAGGTTGGATGATGAGCAGACTGAGCGACAGCTGATGGCTGGTCGGCTCAACATGTTGTATAGGGATACGCGTGCACATGCTGGTACTGCTAGGCTTATAGAGGCTGAGGCCAGGATGTCTTAAGAGGCTTGAGGATGATCCATGGGTGCTAGTGACCTTGCACGATCAGAGGTTATGGCATTACATACTCAGGTGGTAGCACAACAGGCAGTGATTACAGAGTTACAGGCAGCGGATCACAGGAGACAGGCGGCGATTAAATAGATGCTAGCAGCAGACCACAGGAGACAGGCATAGTTTAGGGAGGCACTAAAATTGCTAAAGAGGCTTTAGACCCAGATGACAGAGTTTGAGAGGCAGTAGGGACCCGCTAAAGGTCCTGCACAGCCCGATGCACCGGAGGAGGCCAGTAGCAGTTCATAGATCATGTTATGGCTAGTTATTTTGTACAGCCTACTAAGTATTACGGGTAACTCCCTGCTAGTATGGCTTTAGGTTATATATTTTATCTTGTAACCTAATCGTTGCGATCATTTTGTATCTGAACCAATCATGTATGTTTTTCAATTATATATGGAATGGTGGTATTATGTCATGTCTGTAATCGAATTTATTATGAATGAATGTTGATTTAGCTACACCATTGTTAACTTTAATTCGGTTGTATATTTTACTGTGTGTTGTGATCTCTCTTTACTTATTGTGTATATGTCATGTCATGGTTATGATTTTGTGAAATCTAACGGGTATTATATTTTCTTATGATTGAAGAAAATGGCACCAAAAAGAGCCACGAGGTCAAACACAGCCCCAAAAACAACCAACACCACATTTGTCACTAATGCCCAGCTTCAGGTAATGATTAACCAAGGCGTTACTGCCGCTTTAGCAACACGTAATGCTGACAGAAATACAAATGGCGATGATAGCCATAATTCGGGAACATGTCACTTGTATAAAAACTGGTATTTGTGACTCCAAAAATGTATGACGATATACATATGGTCACACGTGTTTTTTTGGGTGTTTGTCACTAAAGATCGCGCCACTGTAGGTCACATATGGTCACGTCAGGGAGTTCGTGGCTATTTCCATTGAAAAAGAGTGACTGAAACCCGAATATGTGAGACAAATTAGGCATAAGTTTTGTTGGATTAATCAGTATTAGTGACAGTAAACACTTTATAGTCACACGAATGGTTTTTGAGAGTAACTATTGTTCGTCCTTTGGCCACATAAATATATAATATATGTGACATTTGAGATGATTTATTCAAATAAATGTGTATTTTGTGTGACTATATTCCGTCCTGTGGCCACATGAATATATAATAAATGTGACGTTTGTGATGATTTAGTCACACAACGGGTGTTATTTTTTTAGAGTTAGTCACATACAATTTAAAATAAATGGCCAAACGTCTTAATAAGTGTGACCATATGCTTTTTAAAATCAAGTAAATGTGTATTTTATGTGACTATTGTTCATCCAATGGTCACATGAATTGTATGTTTGTGTGGCCTTTTGTAATATTTAGTCACACAAAGCATGGTTTTTTTGGGATTTAGTCACATACAAGTTAACCAAAAGTGGCCAAAAGTGTTAATAAGTGTGACCATATGTTGTTTAAAGTCAAGTGAATGTGTATTTTGTGTGACTATTGTTCATCCAATGGTCACATGAATTTTAAGTTTTGTGTGAAGCTTTTGTAATATTTAGTCACACAAAGCATGTTTTTTTTAATTTAGTCACATACAAGTTAACCAAAAGTGGCCAAAAGTGTTAATAAGTGTGACCATATGTTGTTTAAAGTCAAGTGAATGTGTATTTTGTGTGACTATTGTTCATTCAATGGTCACATAAATTTTAAGTTTGTGTGGCATTTTGTAATATTTAGTCACACATCAAATTAAACAAAGAGTGATCAATAATGTTGATAAGCGTAACCATTATTATGTAGTGCAAGCTTTTAGTCACATTAGAACAAAATCAATAATTTGTTGTCATTATATATATAATATATATATATATATATATATATAATATATAATATATATTATATATATATATATATATAACAGATCAATTAAAAACAAAAAGCAATTTCAAATTGAATAAAACTCGAATGTATATAACTGAACCAAATATACAATTGTAATGTCGTACATAATCAAATTCTCAGCTAAACACAATCTATGAACATTTCTAAGTAGTTGCATAAAGGAATAGTTATTTGCTTGTTTCTTAAAAAAGATGTCAAGCTGCTACATGTCTCTCTTCTGTCAGCGGAGCTCGTCTCTTCCCTACACCAACTATCACGATCACCATCACCATGCCTACAACCACAACACAATGTACTACACAAACACGCATACCTTAAAAATAACAATCGAAGGTACTGCAATAGCACAAACTTCTTTAACAGCACTAATATACTCGAACAATATTAACATATATATAAGCAGTATTAACAAAGAACCAATAGCAGTATTAACAAAGAACCAGCAGCACTAATATATAAGCAGCATTAATTTCCCTTAATCCCAATAGCAGTATTAACAAAGAACCAGCAGTATTAACAAAGAATCAGCAACACATTATTAACTCGAACAGTATTAGCAGCATTAATTTCTCTTAATCCCAATAGCCGTATTAACAAAGAACCAGCAGCACTAATAATATAGCAACATTAATAACTACGAACAAGCAGCGCTAATATCATATTGCACGCATAATAGTTGAGCAGTATCAACCAAGAGGCAGGTAATTAATATACATATTGGCAACATTAATGATAAATATCATACATGTACAGAGATGAGAAGCAGCTTATCGGAACAAGATAAGGCATACAAAAGATTTGTTGAAATTCAAGGCAGCCTCAACATATTTAATCGACTAACTGCAGCTTCTCCTACTTTCAACTTTTTGCCTACTAGGAGGAAAAAGGGGGGGGGGGGGGGGGATAATATAAAAAATTTGGGGGGGGGGGGGGGGGGGAATATATGGGGGGGGGGGGGGGGGTAATATTTGGGGGTTGGGGGGGGGGGGTTTTTGTTTTTTTTTGGGGGGGGGGGGGGGGGGTTTTTTTTATTAGAGGGGGAGTATTTTGATTATTGGAATATTAATTAATAGGTTGGATTGAATGGGAATTAGTAAGGAGTGTTTATTGGGTGAAAGTATTTTGTGGGGTTTGGGATTTATATTCTAATACAACAGTGAAACAGAATAAAATGACATTAACAATGTAGTTTACCTTCTGAACCTTCGTTTGCAGGTGAGATCTCTTGGTAAATTGGCTTAAGGACGTCTAAGACGAAGGCGGTTTCCTCACGTATCAAGTTCAATGAAGAGATGAAATGAAAGAAAACATTAGAAATTGGTTAAATTTAGGATCTTGCCAATTGCATGTTTCACCAACAGTGAGATCACATGAGCAGTTACGAAAAGCGGAGACATATACTAATCAATTAAGACATTTTAATGATGACATGTCACTAATAAGATGATCAGACCTAAAGGAAAATATCTGTTATTGTGTTGTAATCAACGGGAGAACCTCCCTCTATTTGGGCCATCATTAAAGCAAATTTAACAGCTCCCTGTTAACACAAAACAAGGTTATCTTATTATATATATAAAAAAGTACTTTTATTGAAGTATTATGGTTAAGTACCTATAGATCTGAACGAAGAATGGTTTGCAAAAGAAAAAAATAGTTAGGTGCATATCCAACCTGCACCAATTCAAGTGTTATTTCACAAGGACTTATGGCAAATTGAACACTAAAGATCTGTAAAGATGTTGGACCTACCTGCTTCGAATAAATCAAGATTTTATCAAACTCTCTTCGCTCAGCAAAAGCTGCAATAACTTTTAGGGTGGCCTCGCTTTCAATTAATTTTTTAATGCAAGATCAATATCGAGTGTTTATAAGAACAAAAAAAAATTAGATATGATATATAAACTATATATACAACACGAGATCATGAAAACTTTAAAACTTCTTTCAACCTTCGCGAGGTCTCCAAGCTCCTCGCTACATTCCAATTTGTCTTTAGCCAACCAATTCTCCAAAAGATTCTTCTTATTCTGATTGACAACCAAGCGAGATAGTTCCAATGATTCAAATGCATTGAGCTTCCCATTGAAAATAAGGGTCCCAAAATACTGCAACAATGGTGGTGTCTGCAGCCATTAACATACACCAAAATACCCTAAATTCAGCAAGCGATGACACAAGTTTGCAGCCATTAACATACACCAAATGACCCCAATTTTCTACAAGTAATGACACACATTTGCAGCCATTAACATACACCAAACGACCCCAATTTTCAGCAAGTAACGACACACTTTTGCAGCCATTAACATACACTGAACAACTCCAAATTTCAGCAAGTAATGACACGTTTGCAGCCATTAACATACACTAAACGACCCCTAAAATGTTTGTTTCAGTATATATTTGTATCACGACCCCTAGCTTTGTGATCAGAGAAAATTATGCAAATTAGCAATGTAGTATCTCATTTTTTACTAACGAAGGGAATGTGCGTTTATTATTACACAAAATAGCTCATTTTATTACAAATCATAGCAACATTTGCTATACATATGCCAATTAGTTATCCGTTTGTGCTTATACTTGCAATCTAGTCATAGTTGGATTAAGTAATTGATTAGCTCGTGATTACGTTTGACAGGTGCACCTGGTGTTGGTTTCACTACAAATCATAGCAACATTTGCTATACATATGCCAATTAGTTATCCGTTTGTGCTTACACCTGCAATCTAGTCATAGTTGGATTAAGTAATTGATTAGCTCGTGATTACGTTTGACAGGTGCACCTGGTGTTGGTTTCACGCCTCATGTCATCACAGTTAAAGCAGGAGAGGTATTTATCCCAACTTTTACTTAAAATCTAGGAAGTGGATTTACATTTGGATCGTGTCTCAAATACTTTTCAGTTATAAGTATGGATCACAAATCATAATTATCTTGAAACAGGGAGTTAGGGACCTTTAAAATGTTTTTTTTGTGCTCCAGTAAGTGGTGTTATGACAAGTCCATTTACATGTTTATCAATGGATATTACTATATGAATAACCTTTACTTGTGATCAATGGATCTCTTATTTGCTCCATACTAAAGTTCTTAAATTTTTATATGCATAAGAATATGTTTAAATTTATGTCCAAAATGTTGCCCTATCTACATTTATTTAGATAATTAGCCCTATCTACATTAAATCCACATAACATCCTCCGTTGTGTAACATGGGCACAACTCACTAAACAAATCATCAATCTATTGCAATAAAAATATCTAAAACTTGAAAAGTTAGTTAAATCAGGTAGCAAACAATAGAAAAGAGGAGTATAGAGAAAGTACTGTAAATTCTGTTGTATTGTTGTTGATGTTTAATGTGACATTTTATCAAGCATCTGGTGTGTAGACAATACACTCTAATCCAACATATAGCCTGTTGAAATAAGAAACAAAATGAACTAATGATCAAACAAAAAGAAAATTAAATCTTAATTAACAAAATAATCCATTTCTTAAAAGAAAAAAAAACTAATGTAAACAGCAGACTCGTCAATCACAAATGCCTATAGTGTAAGTAATACTACTATAGAACCATGTTAAACTCTAATTACCTATCTAAGATAAAAAGATATGAGATAGATTTGAATTTCAAACTCTTTGATGGTGACTAGTGATGGCTTATGGTTGAGAACAGATACGAAAGATGATTTTTGTAAGATTAAGAAATTAGTTTTGGGAGAAAATAATGTGAAGAGGTTAAGTTTGAGGATGTGAGATCTAGGCCACGAATAAAAATGTGTGGAGGGTTAATTTGATTTTGGGGAAAAGTTTAGGCGGGCTTCTCAAAAGTTGAGAGGGAAACTCTATTTTTACTAAAATTATGGGGGGCTTGTATGTCTATGGTTACACTTAATCATGTATGTCTATGGTTTAGTGTGACCATATATGACATTTGGTCACACTGTTCAAGTGTGTGACATATATTTGTCACTTTTAAATGTATATCGTGACTAATGCTTCAAACTTACTTTTTAGTGGTCACACATTTCAAATTTATTTGCGGCTAAATATTCAGCAAAAAAAGCAGTCACTTTTAAATAATGTGTGACAAACTTGACTATATGATTTAGCCACATACACAATTACTTCATGTGACCATATATGGATTTTGGTCACACTGTTCAATTGTGTGACATATATTTGTCACATATGTATATATATAGTGTGACTAATGTTTCAAACTTATTTGTATCTGTCACACGTCCCAAATTATAAGTGACTAAATAATCAACAAAAAATTACTAGTTTAGTCTAGTCACATAAATATTCAAATGTGTGACAATGAAATTCTGAAATGGTCACAAAAAATGAGTTTAAGTGTGGCTGTTTATTTTATCCTGGTACATTTAGTCACATAAATATCTGATTGTGTTGTCGTTCAAAAAACAGCATGTGTGACGAAATCCTAGATTTGTACTAGTGGGTGTTAGGAGGACAGAACGAACTGCCTGTGAATGTACTTACACTGACTTTCTCAAATGTCAACCATTAAACTTTAAAGGCATAGAAGGAGTTGTCAGTCTATCTCAATGGTTTAAAAGAATGGAGTCTGTTTTCCACATCAGTAATTGTACAGTTGAGAATCAAGTCAAGTTTGCTACTTGCACTCTCCATTCAGTTACTTTAACATGGTGGAACACCCATGTCAAGACAGTCGGTCATGATGCCGCTTACGGTATAACTTTGAAAACACTCATGAAAATGATGACTGATAAATACTGTCCTCGAAATGAAATAAAGAAACTAGAAATAGAGATTTGGGATCTGAAGGTGAAGGGTACTGACTTGAAAAGTTACACCCAACACTTTTAGGAATTGACTTTATTTTGCTGGAGGATGTTTCTTGAAGAATCTGATAAAATTAAAAAATATGTCGGTGGTCTTCCCGACATGATTCATGGGAGTGTAGTGGCGACTAAACTAAAGATAATGCAAGATGCAGTTGAAATCGTAACCGAGCTAATGGATAAGAAAATCTACACTTTTACTGAACGCCAAACAAAGAGTAAAAGGAAGTTTGAGGACACCTCAAGGAACACTCAGAACCAACAACAACAACAAAGAACAAGAGGCAGAACACTGGCAAGGCTTATACTGCAGGGACTAGTGAAAAGAAACAATATGGGAGATCTAAACCCCTATGCTTAAAATGCAACTATCACCACGATGGTCCATGTGCTCCCAGATGTCACAAGTGCAATAAAGTTGGCCATCTGGCCCGTGACTGCAGGAGCACTACAACCGCTAACAATGCTAACAATCAGAGGGGCACTGGGTCAGGTTAGAAGCCTACTTGCTATGAGTATGGAGTTCAGGGACATTTTAAGAAGGAATGTCCAAAACTAAAGAACAACAACAATCGAGGCAACCCAGCTGGAAATGTCAATGCTCTAGCGAAAGTGTATATGGTAGGCCATGCAGGGATAAACCCAGACTCTAACGTCATGACGGGTACGTTCCTTCTAAACAACCGCTATGCTTCTATCTTATTCGATACTGGTGCCGATAGGAGTTTTGTGTCTACTACATTTAGCTCCCAAATTGATATCACACCGACTGCATTAGATCACTATTATGACATTGAACTAGCCGACGGGAGAATAATTGGGTTGAACACTATCCTTAGGGGTTGTACATTAAACATCCTGAACAACCCATTCAACATAGACTTAATGCCCATAGAACTTGGTAGTTTTGACGCTATAATTGGTATGGATTGGTTGGTAAAGTACCAAGCAATCATTGCATGTGCCGAGAAGATCGTTTGTATCCCCTGGTGAAATGAAACTCTAATCGTTCACGGTGACGGAAGCAACCGGGGAAACAAGGCTCGTCTGCACATTATCTCGTACACCAAAACACAAGAATACATGCTTAAAGGATGTCCAGTCTTTTTGGCAAACGTTACTACAAAGGAGACGGAAGACAAGTCAGAGAAGAAACGACTTAAGGATGTATCGATAGTTTGAGATTTTCCTAAAGTATTCCCTGAGGACTTGCCGGGTCTTCCTCCGACTTGACAAGTGGAATTTCAAATCGATCTGATACCTGGTGTTGCACTTGTGGTACGGGTACCTTATCGATTGGCGCCTTCCGAAATGAAAGAGTTGTCTGAGCAACTGAAAGAACTATCCGACAAGGGCTTTATAAGACCCATTTCCTTACCTTGGGGAGCTCCGGTCTTGTTTGTCAAAAAGAAGGATGGATCGTTTTGAATGTGCATCGACTATCAGGAACTGAACAAGCTGACAATGAAGAATCGTTATCCACTCCCAAGGATCGATGATTTTTTTGATCAACTACAAGGATCCAGTGTTTATTCTAAGATAGATCTGCGATTAGGTCATCACCAGCTTCGGGTATGAGAGGAGGATATTCGGAAAAAGGGGTTCAGAACTCGGTATGGTCATTATGAGTTCCAAGTTATGCCATTTGGCTTGACGAACGCACCAGTAGTATTTATGGGTCTCATGAACCGCGTTTGCAAGCCATTTTTGGATAAATTTAGGATTGTCTTTATTGACGATGTTCTTATCTACTCCAAGAACAAGAAGGAGCATGAAGAACATCTTAAGGTAGTTCTGGAATTGCTTAAGAAAGAGAAGTTGTATGCTAAGTTCTCTAAATGTGAATTTTGGATTCCTAAGGTACAATTTCTCGGCCACGTAATTGATAGTCAAGGCATTTACGTGGACCCCGCCAAAATCGAATCCATAAAGGACTAGGAATCCCCTAAGAGGCCAATAGAGATTCGTCAATTCTTATGTCTTGTTGGGTATTACCGAAGATTCATCGAAGGATTTTCAAAGATTGCCAAGTTGATGACCAAGCTTACTCATAAAGGAGTTAAGTTTGATTGGGGAGACAAGCAGGAAGCTGCCTTCCAGTTATTAATGCAGAAGTTGTACAGTGCGCCAATTCTGGCTTTACCTGAGGGAAGCGAAGATTTCATAGTCTATTGTGATGCATCGCATAAGGGATTGGGTGCTGTATTAATGAAAAGAGAGAAAGTAATTTCTTATGCATCACGCCAATTAAAAATTCACGAGAAGAACTATACAACTCATGATTTAGAACTTGGATCGGTAGTGTTTTCTCTGAAACTTTAGAGACACTATTTGTACGGAACCAAGTGTACGGTGTTCATAGATCACAAGAGTCTACAACACATTCTTAATCAAAAGGAGCTAAATATGAGGCAGCGTCGTTGGTTAGAACTGCTTAGTGATTACGATTGTGAGATCCGTTACCACCCGGGGAAAGCGAATGTTGTTACTGATGCTTTGAGCAGGAAGGAGCGGAGTAAACCATTAAGAGTTTGATCCTTAGTGATGACTATTGGCTTGGATCTTCCTAAACAAATCCTGAATGCTCAGACTGAAGTACAAAAACCAGAGAACATCAAGAACGAATATGTTGGAGGTATGTTGCTTGAAAATTCTAAGGATTCGGAGAAATTTAGAATGGAAAAGTTAGAACCCCGTGCGGATGGAACTCTATGCTTCAATGGCAGTAGTTGGTTGTCATGTTATGGTGATTTGAGGATCGTGATCATGCACGAGTCCCACAAGTCAAAATACTCTATTCATCTGGGTTCTGACAAAATGTATCAGGACATGAAGAAGCTATATTGGTGGCCCAATATGATGGCCAACATCGCCATCTATGTTAGCAGATGTCTGACATGTGCTAAAGTCAAGGCCGAACACCAAATGCCATCAGGATTGTTGGTACAACCCGATATACCTCAATGGAAGTGGGACAATATCACTATAGATTTTTTCATGAAGCTTCCTAAGTCGTCACAAGGCTACGACACTATTTGGGTGATAGTCGATCGACTTACTAAGTCTGCAATCTTTATACCCATGAGGAAAACTGATCCCATGGAGAAACTAGCAAAAATGTACCTAAAGGAAGTGGTCACGAGGCATGGAATTCCTGTCTCAATCATTTGTGATCGCGACCCGAGGTTCGCATTGAATTTTTGGAGGTCACTTCAGAAGGCTTTGTGTACGATATGAGTACTGCGTACCATCCACAAACTGACGGGCAAAGTAAGAGAACTATTCAAACTCTCGAGGATATGCTGCGTGCTTGTGTGATTGACTTCGGAAAGGGTTGGGTTAACCACTTGCCGTTGGTCGAGTTCTCATATAACAACAGCTATCACGCTAGCATCAAGGCTGCACCATTTGAAGCACTTTATGGTTGAAACTGCCGTTCACCTGTATGTTGGGCCGAGGTTGGACAAGTACAAATCACTGTTCCAGAATTAGTTTAAGAAACAACAGAGAAGATCATCCAGATCAAGCAAAGGATACAAGTCGCCCATGATAGGCAAAAGAGTTACCCCAATTTAAAGCGTAAGCCGATGGAATTTCAAGTTGGGGATAATGTTATGCTTAAAGTTTTGCCTTGGAAAGGGGTCGTACATTTTGGCAAATGGGGGAAGTTGAATCCTAGGTACGTTGGACCGTTCAAGGTGTTAAAAAAGGTTGGATCTGTTGCATACAAGCTTGAGCTTCCTGAAGAGCTGAGTAGGGTTCACAATACGTTTCATGTATCCAACCTGAAAAAGTGCTATGCCGACGAACCATTAGCCGTTCCGTTGGACGGGCTTCACTTTGATGACAAGCTTCAGTTTGTCGAGGAACCAGTAGAAATTATAGACCGTGAAGTTAAACGGATGAAGCGAAGCCGCATTCCAATCATTCAAGGGTTGAAGGAACTCTAGGCGAGGTCCTGAGTTTACATGGGAACTTGAAGACCAATTCCGGAAGAAATATCCACATCTCGTCCCAAGACTGCACCGTCATTAAGTGCCGCGTCTTAAGCCTTGAGGACAAGGCTCATTTAACGGGGAAAGACTATAACACCCTGTATCTTAGGGTCATTTACGATGTCAATATATTAACTATTTATTTTTAGTATTGTACGTGTTTGCTTTTAAATCATAATCGTTAAGTTAAATCGTGTAAGCTAAAAATTATCGTTCAATGTAAACGGGCATCAAACAATTAAATGTTTACATCAAGCAAGTGTTAAGTAATTATTTTGAGTATAATTATTAACTTTGTACATTTTATTTTTATTGGTTACGTAAATGTTTACGTTTTGCGATAAAATACGTTTAGGCATTCCCGGAACCACCAAAACTTTTCTACGCTTCAACAAATACCCACGATTATACCCAATACTCAAAAATTACAAAAATATATCATACATATGCAAATGATAAAACCGGAATATAGGTGTAAAGAAAAAAAAAGGAGAAATACAAAGATTTTATCTTAGAAAACACCATTCCTAAATTTCATGGGATGTTATCTACTTTTAGGAACAAAGGGCTTAATTTTCTTACTAGTCCTAATAGTAACTTGACCAAGACTTCCATATTTCACTCCCATTGTCTTAAGCCTTTATTAGGCATCCTTTGACTAGTCTTCTTGGTATATAAGGCTAGTACAAGTGTCAATACACATACACTTCCATTTTAGTAAGTGAAAAACACACTCTTTCTCCCTTTTCCTCCCTAAAACCCACGACCACATATAAAAACCACAAACAAACCATACAAAACTTATTTACAACATTTACATACATTCCTACTTGATATCTAAGATAACCTAAGGTGATTTAAAGGTTTGGTTTAAGGTTTACAAGTGTTAAGCAAAAGAAAGTTAAAGATTAGGGTTTTGGTTAAGATTAGGGTTTTCAGGTCTTGCAAGTTAAGGTTTGGTTGCTAAACAAGGGTTTATATCGTGTTGTTCATCACCACTCATCATATTAAGGTCATCTAAAACTCTTTATGTCTTAACATTTATGATTTTATGTATATATAAGTTCTATGTAGCAAATTACCATTTAGGAAATGTTTTAACTTGTAAAATAGATTTTTACTTGTGATCATGGTTTTATACACTTTTACATATGTTATAGGGTTGTTATTATTATGTTATGATGGGAGTATAAAGATTGTACACTTGTGGTTTATGTATAAAAGTATATATATATAAACTAGTAAATCAAAATTTCACATGATAAGTTTATAATTAAAAGTAATGAGAGGACTTGTTATCTTGGATAATATTGGACAAAATATGGACTAGAGGACTTTAAATACGTAAGACATGTGATAATAAGTGTGGCAATGGACTTGTGACAAAGTGGTAAAGCTAGAAAGTTATAAAATCAAGCTTAAACACATTTTCATCAAAAATATCAAAACATTCTGTTAGAATTCGAAAATAAAAGTATTTATTTTATATTTTTATAAAATACTACATCTCATAAGGATTCCAAAAAGGTAAGAAACTCGAAAAACCGATTTATAACGAAAAAGATACGTAGTTTACAAGTTATACGTTAATAAACGGGTTTATAAAAGAAATTTTATAAAAACAAGTTATAAACCACTTCTGATATATAAGGTTTATTATTTTTCCCAGATAGTACATAATTTTAGGATTCTAAAACAATAAGAATCGTAATTTTTCAATCAATAACGAAGGAGTTATGAATTACGCGAGTTTACGATAATAAATACTTTTATAAAACTATTTTTATAAAAGTTACTGTTCATCTCAGACATGAATATTTTGAAAACATCATTAATATGATAGAACTTTTAATAACAAAGACGTGCTCGAAAGAATCACTAAAAACGGAGTTATAACGAATAAAATACGACATTTACGGGTTTTACGATAACAAAATCTATAAAAATAAATTTATAAACTGTCATGAACAGTAAAAACCACTGTTCATCAGAGGACTAAAAATATGAAAATGTAATATTTTGATAACTCGTCTTAATACGAAAGCGTGGACATAAGAAACGTAAGAAACGGGCTTAAAACGAAGAAATTGCGTCGTTTTTACTATTGAGATATTTATAAACGTTTTAACTTTATAAATATGATTTCACAAACACGATTAGATGGTGATGTAGCTATATAGAATTATATATGGTAGTAGTTATTCAAAATGCTTAGTACTTATACGGCCTATAATTAATTAGGTTGCATTCGGCGTTTATCTGACGCATTTTCTGTGATATAATCTGATATTCATTACTCAAGGTGAGTTCATAGCCCCACGTTTTACATTTTAATGATTTACAAGTTTTGGGGTGAGAAACATATGCATGTTTTACAATTGGACGCAAGTGGACATTTCACATTACGATTACGTGTTTGCCTAAGTAGCGATAACCCATCTGAGCCCATTATCATGAACTGTCAATTACTGTTGTGAGCGCGAATGTTATAAATAGATCTATTTGGGATTGACATCCCCGTTCGGGTGAGTCATGCTCACTGTGCCGGTTTGCCGGACAACGAACGTATACCATGTCGGACATAGGATGTTGCGGGTTAGAACATCATCACGGGCAATGTTGGCAATTTATATTGCATTTCATACATGTCGAGCTTCAGTGTTATGAGCTTAGGAAAACGTAATTACATTTTATGATGTTTGCATCTGTTGCATTATCATGTGGAAATCTTGCGGTCCTACACTATACATTTTATAAACCTATGAATTCACTCAACAATATGTTAACGTTTTAAGCAATGTTTTTCAGGGGATCAATAAGGCACGAGGTACAAGGGATACATTGGTGGTTTTGATTTGGATGTCATGCATTAAAGATTTTGTCGCATTACATTTTGTATATCTGTTATGGGCTAGAAATCTTTGTATTTTGAACAAGTGAACAAGTGAAGCTTCAGGCTTTTGTAACAAACAATTTGTTAGATCCAATGTATCAGTTTTAAACGGCTTTTTAATGGTCATTCTTATATATATCTTGTGTTATTGATCTATGAAATACCACCCCCAACGCATATTCCGCTGCGACCCAATTTGGGAGTGTTACAAATTCCCCCACACTAAGCCATTGTTAGTCCCATACGCAATGTTTATGATACATGCAAAGAATGAAATAATTTTAACCCCCCTGAACTTAAAACCCCTCACGTCAAACAAGAACAGAAAAGTTTCATCAAGAGGGTATAAAAATCATTTGTTTTGAAAGATCCCCATTTTAACCACTTATTCAATAATAAATAAAAGACTAAGTTAAAATTAATTCAAAGTTTATAAAAGGCTTTAAGAACGGGAATTCGTCATCCTTAATTTTTACAATCCCCAAACCAAGTTTAAAACGAAATCACAGCTTAATATAAAATTAGATGCTAACACTAATCATAAATGTTAATTGTGTAAATGCAGCTACTTTTTGCTCCCTTATTCCTAATTCCTCTACAAATTTTATTCGAAAAATATAAAGTGAAACGAGATCACTTATTTTAATTGATTATGATCTTATTATTATAAAGGAGACCGGTTTAAACCATAATTAGTTTGAAATACTTTCCTAAAGAAACGATATGCTGAGAATAACGTCCACATTAAGGTTCTAATTTTGCATGATGTAGGGGTTATCCTTTTTATTTCATCCGAAACAACTCAACTACGAATCCAGAGATGGAGGCTTTATTTAGATAACCCCGGAGTCGAAATTTGGCTTTATTATTATTATAGCAACATTATTAGCCTTCGGTCCTTTAAACAACTGAGACATCAGGATCGAACTGACAGGAAACAATAGTCTTATTTTGACCTTGGGAATTTCCTCGACCTTTTTGAAGGCTGAGTCAACGGGAGCGAACCGTCAGGAAACATCAAACTTTTATCAGTCTTGGATTATTATTATTATTATTAGTACTTCTACCCTTTAAACAACTGAGACATCAAGAGCGAAACGACAGGAAACTATAGTCTTATTTCAGCTTCAGTTTATTACATTATTTATTATTATAGAAAAATTTCAAGTCTTGTGGTCTTTTAACTACCTAGACAACGGGAGCGAGCCGTCAGGAATCGATAGCCTATTTTCTCACAACACTGACAAAACCTCGATGTGTACCTTATTTTCATCAGAAGGAATCTCTAAGAAGGGATTAAAAACTAATAATCATAAAAACCAAGCAATTTTATTTATTGAAAATTATTATTTTTATAGTTTTTAAGCTGATAGGAGCAAAAAGCCACAGTTAACCTCTATGAGCTCTAACGAGATCCAACTACTCCACGCTTAGCATCTAACTTATATTCAACTCTATCATTTTTCATTCTTTGTAAAATTTTAAGTCTTGCAAACGCTTAGTCTCGAAAGCTAAGGGGAAAGCTCGAGTGCATTACTCGGTCAAGTAAAAAATCTCCCTAGTTCTAGCCTACGGGCCTACTTATTTATACATATTTTTATATCATTTTTTTACACACTAAAAAAACAATATATTGGTTAAAACAGGGTTGCGAGGGGAACAAATAGGCAAAGGTATGATCATTTCACAAGAAATCCCCCCCACACTTATAATTGAACGTTGGCCTCAATGTTTAAAAATATTGGGTGCCACACCCACACTTAAGGACGAAAAAGGCAAATGCTTAAATTTATAAGTGTGAAAGGGGAAACAAAATCAGATATATATATATATATATATAGATATATGATCAGGATAAAAGATTTCCCTAGATATAATCAAGAAAATGATCGGAGACTGAGTGATTGGAGGATTGAAAACAAGCACGGTGGTCTTCACGATCGTAGGGAAATCTGCAAGCAAAAACGGGTACCACAAAACACAACATGGAGAGAAGCACTCCCCCACACTTATTAATTACTATTATATTAATACCACTAACTATTATATTAATACTACTACTAATAGGATAAATACGGGTTACCTCCTGAGAAGCGCTTGTTTATTTACGAGTCACTAGCTTGACTCGACCCATATTTTATTATTTTTGGGGCGATAACAAATGAACAGAAAAATTTTCATCGGAATTTCATTCAAAATATTTGGATAAACATTAACAATCTTGAAAGCTTTATTGTTCCGATGAGATAATTCTAGAATTAGAGAGTGGACTCCTTTTGAAATGAGTATCCCGGGATTGAAAACTTTGTCCTCATTTTTAGATGAAAATGATAACAAAGTTTCAGTCATGAATAAATCTCAGTGGAAAAGGAGTTCTCGATCAGAAGAGGGAGGCAGAAAGTTACTTTCCTGAAGAATTAAAAGTGCCTCAGATGAGGTTTTCTTCTTTAAATTCTTATCTAGTACTATTTTGGTGACAAAATGAGTGCTACTACGAATGAGTATGCTTGGATTGAAAACTTTGTCCTAATTTCTTGAAGGAAATGATAACAAAGAATCAATGTCAGAGAACTCCTTAGGAGACTTGAGTCACTAACGAGTAACTGAGGAAGTAAATCATTTGATTTAAAAACTTTAGGTTCATCAATTAAATTTTTTATTTTTGAGTTCTTGATTTTATCCTTTTCCGAGGAAGTATCATCAAATGGATCTTGATATAAAAGATTCCTCCATTCTTCATTGTCGTCTTCAAAATTAAACAGATCATCATCATTTCCCAGAGGAAATGAGTTAACGAGAAAGAGTTCATCGTTGAACTCCTCGAGAATAGAATTAATCATATCAATATTATTTTTTGGAGAAGAATCTATTAATGGATCTCGATTTAGTAAATATTCTATTTCTCTTAGATCAAATTCAGGATCAAAGTCAATGTCATCATTTCTTGGAGGAAATGAGTCAATGAGAGCGAGTTCATCGGCGAATCCTCGAGAAGAGAATCACTAGTCTCTAAAGGTGTGAGACTAGGAAATGAACTTCCTTTTAAGGAATCAGAATAGGAAGTGGTACTACCACTTCTCGGTTTATTTTAAATAGAATCATTATCAGATGAAGAATCAACAATATCAATGCTATGAACGGAATGATGATCTTTTGAAGGATATCTTAAAACTTTTTCAGCACGGAATACTAATTCTTTGTTATCGATCCTTAGAGTCAACTTTTCTTCGTAAAGATCCTCAAGATCTTTTGCAGTGCGCAAAAATGGTCTTCCTAAAATGATAGGAACTCTAGGATCAGCCTCAAAATCTACAAATAACAAACTCGGCTAGAAAGTTGAATGTATCCACTTTTACAATAACATCTTTAGCTATACCCATCGGATATATGACAGATCGGTTAGCTAGTTCAAGAGTCATTTGAGTGGGTTTTAGAGGTCTGATCCCAAGTTTCTCATAGATCAAAAGAGGCATAAGGTTTATGCTTGCTCCAGAATCAGATAAGGAGTTGCAAACCTCAAGATCATATAGGAACCAAGGAATAAGAAACTTTTTGGGATCCTCAAGTTTTTCGGGAACCTTATTAAGAAGGATAGCAGAGCATTCAGCATTTATCGGTGTATTTGCTAACTCTTCTAATTTATCTTTGTCTTTTAATAAATATTTTAACACTTTAGAGTATTTTGGAAATTGAATTAAAGCATCCATAAGACTGATATCGAAGTGAAGTTGCTTTAATATTTTCAAAATTTTAAATACTTGAACATCATTTTTATCAACAAGTTTTCTCTTAGCAAGCCTTAAAGGATATGGAATTTTAGGTTGATGAGGGTTGGGCTTAGGATCTTCCTTTGGTTTTGGTGGTGACACTGGCTGAATTCCTAGAGGTGAGATATGTGCGGTACTTGTTAGGCTTGTAATATGCACCTCGTCCATTAAAGTCTTTGGTTCTTTTTTAACTTCCTCTATAGAAGTGGGAGGAACATGGTGTGGAATAGAAGGTTCAACAGTAGTCAATCCACTCCTTGTTCTAATTGAATTAATCTGCTCTCTTGGATTAGGAACATTGTTGCTAGGAAGAGCACCCTGAGGTCTTTCATTAAAAGCTTTTTCCATTTTTGTCATTTGATTAGCTAATAATTGAAACTTAGCATCAGACTCAATCATATGTTGTCTCAATATCATATCTGTAGATGGAAAATTTTGATTTTGATTAAAATTTGTCTGAGCATGATTCTGATTATAGCTTTGACCTCTGTTGTTGTTATTAAACCCCTGATTCTGATAACCCTGATTTTGATAATCTTGATTAGATCGATTTTGATACTGATTCTGACTCTGGTTATTTCTATTTTGAAAATTTTGCTTATTTAGATTAGTTGCTTGATTATTTGGCTGATTGAAACCGAGTGGTCCAAGATAATTGTTGGAACGATAGCTTAAGAGATTAGGATTACCTTGGGTTTGGTTAGAATTACCTCCCGTATTGTTGGATCTCGTAGTAGCATATACGTCCCCTTGAGTGAAGCCACCGATGGCTTGACACTTGAAATATTGGTGTGGGCCACCACAAGTCTCACAACTCAGATTAACAACATTAAGTTGTTGATTAATTTGGCTTATTTTAAGGACATTTTTAGTTAATTCTGCCATTTGTTGAGTGAGAGCTGCTATCTCTGGAGATGAATAAGTGGTAGATCTAGATGACTCGCCCCTCTGAGTTAAGGCATCCCAGTAATTGTGGTGGGCGGTCATATTTTTAATCAAATCATAACACTCTTCAGGTCGCCTTTTTATAAAGTTACCTCTAATAGCAACATTGATAGTGTCCCGGTGTCTTAGAGTTAACCCGTTATAGAATGTGTCTATTTGAGTAACGGATAACATATTATGATTGGGACACTGGTCAATAGACAGCTTGTAACATTCCTAATCTTCAAATAAAGATTCATTAGGAAGCTGTCGGAAGTTACTTATGTCATTCCTTAGTTTAGTAACCATCGAAGGAGGGAAGTATTTGGAGAGAAATTTAGAAGCCATCTCCTCGAAGGTGTGGATAGAATTCTTTGGAAGATGATCAAACCAAGTAGTGTCATTATGTGTCAAAGAATATGGAAAGAGATATAAGCGCAGAGCGTCACCGGAGACCCCATTTTGCTTCATACTTTGGGTGATAGTCAAAAACTTATCGAGATGCTTATTTGCATCATCACCCGGTATTCTGTGAAATTGGCAACTATTTTGGACCTGTTGAATCATACGATTCTTAAGCCCAAAATCCGTAGCTTGAATGTTAACTAGAGCCATGGGTCCGCCACGGCCATTCATAGTCGGCTAACACAGCTCCTTCATCGTCCGGAGATCAGGAGCCGGATTTTGAAGATTAGGTCCCGGTGGACCATGATTTTGAGGAATAGGACCCGCAGGAGGCGGTCCCAGATTGTTATTCGGATTCATATTAATTTCTTCAAAATTGAATAGGAGTGACGGTTCAATAAGATTTCTTCGATGATAACGAATAATGCTCTCGGGATTTGACAAAGGAGAAACGAGATCGTTCAAAGTAGATCGCGTGCTCATACACTAAAATAAATAAAATAGAAAATATTTTTGGATTTTATAAAGATAATGAAAATAATTTTTTTTGGATTTTTTAAAAATATTTATATAAAAGAAAATAAAATAGAAATAGAAAATATTTTTGGATTTTTTTTTAAAAGTATGTAAATAAACTTTCAAAAGAAAGGATCTTCAAGACACTAACTCGAAACAAAACGCAAAAATCATACAACTCTCCCCGACAATGGCGCCAAAAACTGATGTCGTGTCGAAACACTAGTCGAGTAATATAACATAAGTATTTCCCGTTAGATGTAAAAATCATGTGAGGATAAGTGATAATTAATCTTCCGGATGTCGTATCCACAGCGAGAATTGAATTTGAGATTTACGTTTATGTTGCTCGTTTGATGCTTGATTATCAAAGATTTTTGGTTTTGATTTGAAAGTAATGATATAATAATAAGCTAAATTAAAACTAAGCAATATAAAACTAAGCAAATAGATCTAAAAATATATAAAACGCATATGCTTGTCAAAAGAGATGAAAAGTTCCTTAAGTGTAAATGTAAGTTTTTATTGATGAACTAATCCCCGTCTAATAAACTATTTTCTCACAAAGTTGGTTTATTTTGAAAATAATCTTTTATCTAGGTATTTGTTAGCCTTAAAATATGGTGACAAACACGGAATTACATTAGTTTATAAATAGTCAAACACACAGGGACTAGATTAGACTTTTTAGTATAGTTTAGGTGTGTTTGGACTATAAATACCCCCTCCATACTTCCATGGAGGGGTGAAACTCACTTTTGTAAAGTGTGTGTGTGTGTGTTCTCTCTCTAACACACACACTCTTCCCATCTCTTTTACCTTTCTCTCTAATAAAATGGCTATTCATCTTTATCACTTTATCCGACCTCCGGATCGTCTTTTATTAGTGGAATCTTATTGTTATCAGTATTAATTACTAGATTAATGCCTAAATATTCTTACGGCTTTTTCCCGTTTAAATAACCAAAACATAAACCTAAATAATTCGAAAACTATCAATCAACAAATCCTTTTTTTAATCCACATTTAATTCACTAATCATTACTCACTTAACAAGCATATGTAAAACTACTCACTAATCATGTAAACAACCAAATCAATAATCATAAACATTTTAAACTAATTTAATTAAATCTACTAAGTAAAGAGAGAGGAAGAAAAGTAGAACCCGATCGATGCAATGAAAATGAAACAACCACCCGATCTTATAAACTAATTAAACTCTAAAGTTTATTTCCTAATTAGCTTTTATAAAACTATTTAGCTAATAAAGTTTTGAGCTTTATTCACTAAATAACTTAATATAATATTTTAAAGCTTTAAACTTTAGGAATATAACTAGCTTATTAGACCCGTAAGCTCCTCGTCTAAGTGTAGAAACGGTTTCATCAACAATAAGACACAAACAAAGTTAAGACAAATAAGCTAATGAATAAGCTATAAGCTAAAAGCATTAAATTCAAAATATTAAGTATCTTGAATAGTATAAGCTAAAAGTTGTGAAATTTAAACAAAATAAGCTATCTAATAAATGGATCAAGATCCTCTCAAGTTATAGTCAAACATGATAGATCATGTTCACCAATCACAAATAAGATAAGTACATAAAACATTTTCTTTTAGTAAAAAACATGGGCCCACTTATTCATTAACTCTCACAATAAGACTAACATGATGAATCATGTTTGACCATAACTTGAGAGGATCTTGATCCCTAATAAATCAAAATAAACTAGATCTATTGATGTTGATGAAATAAACTAGAGAAATAAGCTAATCGAAATAAGCTATTGTGTAATTTATTTGAAAACTAGAAAAGAAAAAGAGATTCAAAATAAGCTAAAAGCTTAAATGAACATATAAGCTTGAATCAAACCAAATAAGCTATAATAAGCTTATTTGATCTAGGATAATAAGCTATAAAACAATAAGCCAAAACAAACCTACTCAAAATAAGCTAAAACAAACCTTATTTAAAAGCTTATTGAAACCAAAACTTCTAAAAGAAATAAGAGATCTAATCAAAATAAGCTATGATATAGCGTATTCAATTATCAAACTATCTCTTAAAAAAGATACTAGGTAAATAGGCATAAATATAAGCTAATAGATTAGCTTATTTAAAAATAAGCTAGATAGATGAGATAAGAGAGAGGAAAGAATAAGCAATAAACCTCAAGTAACACCATAAATCATCATCTTCATTAATAAACTAATAATCCAATACAATAAGCTAGAGCAATAAGCTATGAAAAGCTTTTACAAATTGCTAAACTAAATACAAGAAAAATAAGCTACACTACTACTTTTTGTGAAATTTTGTGAAATTTTGTGAAATGGAATGCGTTGTGTCTGATGAGATTTTGAGTCCAATTTATAGCCCAATGGAGTTGAGAGTATAATTGACATTACACATGCTTATAACCCTTATAAATTTGTAAATGGAAAGGATGCCCTCCAATACGCGTTTGATACAGCTATAGAATTCTCTTTGAGCCACTCTTGTTCAGCCACGCGTCCTTCTAGAATATTCTTCCTAGTACTCTGGCATCTAATGATTAGCTCAGATCACGAGCCAATGATTGGCTCATTATCTATTCTTCGTACTAAGGCTCTGCCATACCTGAACCTTATACTAACGCAGCCTGCAACCAATGATTGCTTCTCCAGCCGCCTCCCAATCATTGCCCGAACCTTGTACTAATTCGAGCCTGACACGTCTGAACCTCATACGCCTCGAACCTGCAACCTGCAACCTGCAATAATCATTAGTAGTTCCACGTATCACCACCCGAGTGATGCCACATGGCATGTGTATAACACCCTGTGTTTTAGAGTCATTGACGACGTCGATAAATCTGCTATTAATTTTTAGCGTTGTACGCGTTTGCTTGTAATTTCATGAATTAAGTTTAAATCGCGTAAACTAAAAATTAGCGTTCAATGTAAACGGGCATCAAACAATTAAATGTTTACATCAAACAAGGGTTAAGTAATTATTTTGAGGATAATTATTAACTTTGTTCATTTTATTTTTATCGGATACGTAAAGTGTATACGTTTCGCGATAAATTACGTTTAGGCACTCCCGGAACCACAAAAACTTTTCTACGCTTCAACAAATACCCACATTTATACCCAATACATAAAATATATCATCTATATCATACCTTTGCCGAATTTATGGGCAATGGTACAAAGAAATACTAGAAACTCTTTCTTTAGTCAAAGTGACACCATACTTCTTTAAATGTATACCATACTTCATTATGGCACACCATACCTTGACCAAGACCATGCCATGACCATTACTTGAACCATACTTTGACTCCTAGACCATGCTTTGTACCATACTTTCATGTATACATAAAGAGAAGTAACTTACATACATTAACACTTAGCAAAAAAATCAAACACAACCTCTTTTACTCTCTATATGCTTCGGCAATTAACAAGCACTCTACTAAATCCATAGCAATTTTTATACAACCATACACACTTATACACATCCATTATAAGGTATTCTAAGGTGATCCCAAGCATTGGCTAACCTTTTTCAAGTATTAATCAAGTAAAAGCAAGATTAGGGTTTTCTTGAGAAAGCTAGGGTTTCTTAAGTGCAAGCTTTGGTTTTAAGGCTAAACACGGGTTTAGCATTTGTTTCTCATCATCATCATACCTCATAAGGTCTACTTGAACTCTTTATGTTCTTGTATTTTTCATTTATATGCATATGTTAATTCTTTATAGCTTAAATCACCATTTAGGATTTTTATCATGAAAATGGAGTTTGTACTTGAAATGGTCATTTTATACACTTATATACATGTGGTGTTAATACTTATATCACACTAAAAAGGATGAGAAAATATTGTATCAAGTTATTTTGGTATAAAAATGATTATGAGGAAATTAGGGTTTCTATGGTTTTTGAATATGTTTCAAGTTAAAGAAATACTTAAGACAAGTTAAGGATAATTATGGACTTATATTAAGGTTATAGGATCATTAAAATAAGGTTATATCATGATAAGAAAATATGTACACTTATGGTTATTATGTAAAAAAAATACAAAAGTGTTAAAGTATAAAGAAAAGGTTAAAAATGGACTTAACAAACTTAACCAAACATGCTGTCCAAAATTCGAATTTTTACATATCTATTTTATATTTTTATAAGATAATACTTTCACGACAAGTCCGCGAAAAGGTAAGAAACTTGTTAATCGATAATAACGAAAAAGTTACGGTAAAACGAGTTATACTTAATAAACGAAGTCGTAAGTAAATTTTATAATAACATTTTTTAACATATATAAACAAGCAAGTATAATATTTTAATAAATAATACCACATTTCTAGGGATTCAAAATGATAAGAATCGTAATTTTTCAATTAATAACGAACGAGTTATGAATTTCGCGAGTTTACGACAATTAATACTTTTATAAAACTATTTTTATAAAAGTTACTATTCATGACAGAAAGTTATATTTTTGTAAACCTCATAAAATTATAGAACTTTCAAAAACGAGAACGTCCTCGAAAGAATCACTAAAAACGGAGCTATAACGAATAAAATACGACATTTACGGGTTTTACGACAACAAAAACGATTTTTATAAAAGTCATATCTGGTGTGAACAGTAAAAGTTACTGTTCACCAGAGGGTCAAAATACGGAAAATGTCAAATTATGATAACTCGTCTTAATACGAAAAGATGGGCATAAGAAACGCGAGAATCGGGCTTAAAACGCAAAAGTTATGCTAGTTTTACTAAAACGGTAATTATAAACGTTTTAACTTATTAAACACAATTTTACCAAAACCATTAGTTGGTGATTGAGCTAGATAGAATATTATGTGGTTATCAAAGTACTATATTACTAGGGAGTTTCATAATGAGGCCTCTTCGGATGGCGTTTCGACGAGTTGTTGGATTTACGATTTAAAGTGTCCTAACTCCTCGAACGTCATGTCATGACCTCTTTAATTATGATAGCCCGAACGATAGTACGATGTAACAACTATAAGATTATATTCAAGTACTCGGTACTTATTCGACCTATGATAATTTAGGTTGCATTCGATCTTTTACGTGACGCTTTATCTGCGATATTTGGATTATCTGAACTCAAGGTGAGTTCATAGCCCCACACTTTTTACAAGTTTTACTGATTTACTATTATTTGGGGTGGAAACATGCTTTGTTTTACAAATTGGACGCAAGTATTGATTACATGTTTGCCTAAGTAGCGATAACCCAATTAAGCCCATTATCATGAACTGTCAATTGCATATATGTAGTTGGGAATTACATTATGTGAGCGCGAATGTTATTTAATAGATCTATTCGGGAAACGACCTCCCCGTTCGGGTGACTTGCTATCACCGAGAACGAACGATATAACATGTCGAATTTTAGGGATGTTTTTCGGGTTAAAACATCATTGCGGGCTGAGTAGCAATATTATGCGAACAAGACTGTCGAGCTTCAGTGTCATGAGCTTAGTGTAAATGTAATCTATTTTTGTGAGATCTGCATGTGTTGCATTATCACTAAAAAGTCTTGCGGTCCTACACATTATGATTTTATCAAACCTATGAATTCACCAACATTATTGTTGACGTTTTTAAGCAATGTTTTCAGGAGATCAATAGGCATGGGATGCCAGGGATGCATTGGGTTACATTTTGGATTGCACGCTTAAAGATTTAGGTGCATCATATTTTGGGAAATGTATTGACAACTTTTGTAATACTCAACAGTGAACAAGTAAAGCTATATGCTTTTGTATTAAGTCTTTCAATTAAATCTAATGTATCATTTTAAACGACTTTTTGTGTCGTTCTTATATATCTTGTGCTGTTGATCTTGAAGTAACACGCCCCGGACCCTTATTCCGCTGCGACCCAATTTGGGGGTGTTACAGAAAAGCTACTAATTAAAGAAATAGGAAAAGAAGGTAGAACCCGATCCGAGCAACGAAAGATATTACAACCACCCGATTTAATAAGCTAAAGTAAATAATTGATTCGTCTCAATTATAGTGTGTGTGTGTGTGTATATATATATATATAGCAAAAGCAACTTGGGGAAAATTACTCTTGTGAAAGAGTAATAATCTAATTGCTAATAATATATTATTTTGGAAAGTATCGACTAGAAAATTACCCTTAGGAAAGGATAAAGTTCAAATCGTTCCCGAGTCGTTTTCCCAACGAAGAGTGAATTGAAAATCTTGTTTCGGTTCGTGATCGCTGAATAATCAATATTTTGAATTTTGGATTCTAAACCTAAAAACGCAAAGGAAAAGCACATAAAGGCACAGTAAAGTAAAAATTAAAGCAATTTAAAAAACCTAATGACATTTAAATCAAATAAAGTCTAATTAATAACTAAAATTAACTAACTATTTAACTAAGAATTACAAATTAAAACTCTAAAAACTCAAAATGCAACTTTCTAAACTAAATAGCATTAAACTATTTTTTAAAACTTAGAAATTATTTTTTTGAATTTTTAAACTATTCTAAACTATTTTTTAAACTAAATAATACTAAAAATTAAATTAAAAATACTAAACTTAATCCTAAAATTTTGAGAAAATTTATAAAAATACTAGATGGTAATCTAAAGGTTTATAAAGAAAAAAAAATCAAAAAGCTTAAGCCAATAAGCTGTGAAAATTCAAATAAGCTGTTAAGCTCAAACCTAAACAAAGTATATTAATTAAATTGTGCAAAGTATAAACTGAAAAAGACACAAGGGCAGTGGTAAGACGTGTGTGTTGTATAAGGGAGGTTACAGATTCGAGTCCTGTGACCTCCCTTTTTGCATAAAACATTTTTTTTATTTTTCTTTTTTAAAAAAGCTAAAGAATAAGGAAAAACTAACAACTTTAATAAAAGGAATTATTGCTGAAACTTATTAATAAGCAAGAAAAAGCACAAAAGAAATGATAGTTTAGCTTTTTAAGACTTTTTGATTTGCTTAAAACTGTTTGGCATTTTGGACTTAATAAGCACTAAGAAAATCAAATAAGCTAAAAACAGATCATGACCTAGTCCTAATAAGCACTAAAGATTAAAGATAAGCAAATAAAATAAGCTGAAAAGACTCAAAAGACACTAAGATAGTTGACACCAAAAGAGGTTTAAAGGACTTTTACCAAAACTTTTAAGCTAAGATTTATGACTAATAAGCACTTGAAATAAGCTAACAAGTAAAAACAAATTAAGATTAAGACTCAAATAACACATATAAGCTGGATTTAAGCAAATAAACTAAAGAAATAAGCTAGAAAAGACTAATGAAAATGGCAGACACACTACTTGTTATTTTGACCTTTTTGAAAATAAAATGACAACTTTAAGCTTAAAATTAAGACTCTAAATCACTTTTACCAATCTTAAAAACTTAGAACAGATTGAAAACACTCTACAATAAGCTAGATTTAACAAAAATTATCCTAAATTAAGCTATGATAAGACCTCAAACTATCTGCATAATTAGGCTTTTTGAGAACAACCTAACTATTTTTTTACTGTTTTAAATATAAAAAGTTTAAAATGTAATTTCAAAAGCTACAAACTCAAAACAGATACCAATTGATGTTCATAAACCTCATTTAGCTTACAAAAACCACACCTAAGGCATACATTTAGCAAATAAGCAGTTTGGAATACTTATGATTTGGCAGACTTAAACATTTGATAAATCAATCTAGAAAACTTATCAAAACCTATTATTAGCTTATGAAAACTACTATGTAGAACATCTTAAAGCTCATGAAACTGACTTGGTTGCCAAGAACAAGTTAAACATGATTATACCCTATCAAACTTCCTTATCCCAAACACCCCTTTAGAATTTGGAAAACCATTTTTAAACTAAATTAGACCTAAATAAGCTATGAATTTTAAGAACAAATTAAGTGCTATGATTATTGAATAAAAATAAGCAAAAAATCTAAAGAGAATAAGCACTCAACAATAAGCTACACTAATAAGCTATTTTAACTATTAAAATGACAGATTCTTATTAATCATAAAACAAGCTAAACTAAACTAGAAACTAAACTTAATAAGCTCAAGCAAGACTAAATAAGACCAAATAAGCAACAAATAAGCACAAATAAGCAGAGATTACTAAGCTGAATAAGATATTAAGCTAGGAAATGAAATTAGAAACATACCTGGTCCTTTGCTTAAACAAGGACTAAAATGCTCTATAGAGCTTTTCTACAAGCTCCAGCTTGTTGAAAACAAGTTGGTAAAGTCCCATAAGCCCATCCAAATCTGGATTATCATTCTTAACATGAGCTTATACGGAGATTTGAGGTAATTAAGGCAAATGGCTTATTCAGTTAAGCTTAAAGAAAGCTTAACTGAATAAGAGCTAGCCTGAAAGGTAATGTAGCTTATTGAGCTTATTTAGTCACATTTAAACACTTCTTAAACAAATTTTCATACAAGTAGAACATGAATTCAAAACACAATTTAAATGAAACTAGAATTTTATTAATATCAAAAGAGATTACAAGGTTTAAAAAGGAAATTACATTAAAAATAAGCAGGAAATAAGCTAAAGCTACTCTAAAATCTACTAAAAGCTACACTAAGCTAGATATCCTCTCTATTGTGTGAATGCCTCTATTTATATTGAGGAGAAGAGCCTTCTAAAGCTTGAGGAGCGTCTTCAGTTTTCAATCCTAGCCCTTCAATCATAACCAACTCTTAATCCATCATTTTAAGCCCTTGATTTCTTCCACGTCTCAACAGCCAATGATATAGCTTGGGATTGCCAGGGTGTCAAGGAGATGATGTATTACTCGCCACATAAGCCTTCTAGAAGAGGAATTAAGCGTGTGGATTGGATTGTTGGTTTTACCCTGGTTAATCATTGTGGTAAAATAGGAGGGAAAGGGGATGATGAACAGTAAATAAGGGTGCGTTAATTTGTTTGATTGGATAATGGGTTTGTGGTGTTGGGCTTTGACTTGGGTTTTATGTTGGACCTGGATTTAGATTAATGGTTAAATGGATTTTTATCATTCATGATTTAATGGGCTTAAATTATTTTGACAAAAGGGCTTAGTGTATTTCACATATTAATGGGTTGACCTGACCCATAAAACGGGTACGGGTTGGCCTATTAAATATGATTACGCCTTCGGCTTTGTTTTCTCACGCTCTTCCATTCTTATGCTCGTTTTTGTCCGTTTTGGCTTTATTTTTGTCCATAATTGATATATTCGTTACCTGCAAGACATAATTTACAAAACACATATATACAATGTATTTTTCATATATTATTGATCATTTAAGCTCGTTTTAATAAGGAAAATTTATATGTGATTAAACACATATCAAAAATCCCCCATACTAAGCTATTGCCGTGTCCTCACGCAATGTCATATACACACATAGAAAACTAAAAATTTCAATCTCCTAGACTAATTACCTTGAAAAGTAGCTAAGTGTTCATCTAAGGGGATTAAGAAATCACTAGTTTAAAACGCCTCATTTTTCCATTTTTATATATATGCATTCATTTATTATATATATTCTCTTTTTTTTAAATGAAAACTAAAAAGATCACGGAACAAGAAATACTAAAAGGATAAATTCATCGTCCTCGATTTTTCACCCGCCCCAAACCAAGCTTAAAACGAAATCATTGTTAAATACAAGTTAAGATGCTAACACTACTCATAAATGCTAATTGTGTACGCATAGCTACTTTCTGCTCCCTTATTCTTAAATCCTCTAAGGGTTTTATTCTTATTATTGGTGACAAATAAATTATGGCCTTACTTTTATAAAGTAAACCTGGTTTATACCATAATTAGTTTGAAATCCTTTCCTAAAGAGACGATATGGTGAGAGTAAGGTCCACATTAAGGTTCTAATTTCACATGATTTAGCCGTTATCCTTTTTATTTCATCCGAAATAACTCAACTACGAGTCCAGAGAAGGAGGCTTTATTTAGATAACCCCGGAGTTGAAATTTAGCTTTATTATTATTATTATTATTGCAATATTATTAAATCCCTCCCGGTCCTTTAAACAACTGCCACATCGGTATGCGCGCCGACCATAGTCCAGGAGTCTTATTTCGACCAGGAGATCCTCGACCTTTTTAAAAACTGTCACATCGGTATGTGAGCCGACCATGATCCAGTAAACTTTTATCAGTCTTGGATTTATTATTCTTATTATTACCTCCACCCTTTAAACGGCTGTCACATCGGGCGCGAACCGACCATGATCCAGAAGTCTTATTTCGGCTTCGGTTTATTACATTATTATTATTAGCCAAATTTCAAGTCTTAGTCTTTTAACTACCTAGACAACAGTAGCGAGCCGTCAAGAATCTGTAGCCTATTTCCCCACAACACTGACAAAACCTCGATGTGTACCTTA